>PVIA01017042.1:0-16856 GCA_004024845.1 Tonatia bakeri
AGGAAGTAACAGATGGTTTTCAGAGTGAGAACACAGGCACTCAGCCACATGGGAGTCATGCTCCTTTAAAAACCACCATTCGTGGGCAAGCAAGTAATGGAGGCTGGGAGAGTGAGGGAGTGTGAGACAGGTTGCTGGAAAAGGGGTTAGGTGGTATCTGGAGACCCCAGATCCACAGAATGGAGAAGGTGACCCAGGAAGGAATGTGGCTCTGGATGATGGGGGTGCTAAAGGAAGAGGGAGACTCATTGAGATTTGGGGAGGAAAGAAAGCAGAAGAAGGATTTAAGCACCTAGTCTTTTTGAATATATATAGTTTTTGATACAATATATATAATAAAGTAATACATGTACTTGACCTTGTGGTGTATAAAAAATGAAGCCAGAAGTCATAGTATCAGTTCCCAGAGGACTCATAGTCTAGTAGCCAAGCTTTTAATTTCTTCCATCAGGGAAGATACTGATAGACACTTTCACAACATGTACTAAAGTTGTGTGGGTTCTCTAATTCAGCGGTTTGTGACCGCCGTCCCACCCACTGAGCAGAAGGCTTCTGATACACTATGATCAGTTACAGTGACTAATGGGAGTTGGGCGAGTTCTCAGAGGAGTGGAGGAAGGGGCGAAGGAGGAGAAGAGAGGTTGAGTTGAGGATCACATCCCAAAAAGAATGAGCAAAGAGGTCAGAAGCGATGAAATATAAGAAACCAGCCAAGGAGAGAACTAGCCCAGAGCAGCAGCTGTCTGCTTTGTCGCTTCAGAGATTCCATCACAACGTCCGTGCCTCAATGTCACTTTTCTCGCCCTCCCCACAGAACTCAGATTTGAATGGTAGCTGGTTCACTTTATCTTTCAGGGTCCCCTGGAAACAGCTGCTTTCTGAATCACTCCCCCTTTGTTTTTGAGATCAGCAGTGGCAGTTGCTAGGAATTATGGGCCAGGGGAGAGGGAAAAACCAGGGGCTAAGTGAGGTGAAATGCAGTAATTTGACAAGGGGTTGAGGAGCATTTCGTTAAGCCTTTAGCGTGTTTTTCCATCATGCAGCTCTGGTCTTGGCTAGCATCCCCTAATTTTCCATGTGTTGCACCTTTTACATCTGGTTCCCAATCTTTGAGTCCAGAAAACTTAGTCACTTAAGAGCTAAACTAAGAAGCTAGCATGAAGGTTAAGATGTACAACAGACTAAAATCTCTACATGGGTGAAAGTATTTCCTATGGATAGAAAGCAGTGGGAAGGATCAATTGAGTCATTGATAGAGTTGTAAAAGCTAAAAGGAAATAGAACTTTTTCATAAGGACAGGAAATGGTGCTAATAGTAGTAACAACAATTCCCTAGATGTGTTTGTTATCTTACAGATTAGCATTCTTTTTCACACTTTGAAGAGTGAAGGACATGGCTGCCATCCTTGTTGTGTGTACACCCAGGCTGAGATACAGATGGGGAGAGGGGTTTCCTCAGGGTCTCTGGGAAGCTGAGTCTGGACCCAGGGAGTTGAGTAGTTTGTTGCTTATGTCTGTGACAATGTCAGGGGTTGAGAGGGGAGAGCCTGGGAAGCAGCTGACCATAAACCGAAGAAATAAAAGGGAAGGAAAGGAGGTAAAAGGAACAGAAAAACTGCAGAAGCAAGAGTGTATAATACAAATTAAGCTACTCTACCTTTAAAGTTTATGTCCTAAAACCTTCCACTTTAATTTGTTCCCTCGGATTTTTTCCTTAGAATCAAATCTAGAATCAGAATGTCAGAGCTGATTACCTTTTTCATATTCTATTCCATCTTCACCTGAATGTCACAAGACAGTTTTCCACGTTGAAATATAGGGGTCCCTGGCAGGGTGGGACCTAAATTGCCTAATCCCAGCAAAGGGAAGGGGTTTGGCCTCTTTCTGCTGCCTCATGTTTCCAGGACTACCAAGAATCTGATAATCGGGAATCAAGTCAGAAACATGGAAGGAATAGAAATCAAGGCCAGGGCCACGGCCAAGAAATCAGGTTGCCACACCAAAGAAGGGAATGACAACATTCAGAGCCAGCCACATGAGGGAGGGTGGCTGCCCAGAGGAGGTGCCGGGCAGCAGGGGAGTGAGGCAGAGTGTCCAGGCCACCCAGGTGCACCAAGTGCACAGCACAGGAGGGCTCCCGTGAGTCAGCTGGCCCAGGAAGCTTGGCACCCTGTTCTCTTGAGCTCCTCCTAGCGTGAAGGGTGAGTCTTGTGAAACTGGAGAACCATGAAGGCAACCTCTGTCTCCAAGGGGGATGTCTGAGTCACATTTTCTCCCTGGGACAACCTCTAAAGTTCTCTAAATGGTAAGGGAGAAGTAAAAATACTTCACCTTCCACCCCTCTACTACATACCCTGGCACTTCCCGTCTTCTGGTGGCCAGGTAGATTCCTGTTTATTCAGGCATCTTCCCTTGCCTGCACCTTAGAGTCCAGGAGAAATGGTCCACTCAGAGAAGGCCTCAAATCCTTGTCCTTTGTGTAAGGAGTGAACAGAACTTGGCCTGGAGCTCTTGACCCCAGACTGACCCTGTTTTGCCTGTTCTGAGAACACAGGTGCTATGAGTCCTCACAGGGCAGTCCTGAGAGCATCCAGAGGAACTACCCCGGAGGCTGCCAGCTCGCTTTTCCGAGTCTTCTAACCTGAGAGTTTTATACAAGCTAAAATCAGCCTTGAGGGAAAAGAGCTCCCTATAGTGAAACATGAAGGGTCAGTGGGGGTGTGAGGCAAAGCAGTTTCACCTGCTTTCCTTGGCTAAAAGGGGTGGGGTGCTCATGTGTGCACACATCTCAGGCCACACAGATGTGCCCCTGAGTCACTTCTTGGGGAATGCTGGGCACATACCACCTTCTCAACCCTTTGGGACATTCAGTCACTTAATATCACCCAAGGGACAGCTTGCTCCAGCCTTCCTCCCAGCTCATAAGTATTAAAAAAGACAGGTTACCCCCAAATAAGACAATGTCTGAACCCCTTGTGGAAATTGACTGATGCTCTGCAAGGCTTCTCTGAATTGCTGAGCCAAGGGTCTAAGGTTAGATTAATCAGGGGTTGGAGAAGTCCAGGAAGAATTAAAGCCACAGTTGTAAGACTGTCACCCTCTAGGAGCCATGAAATGACTAGTGATATTTTCAATTTTTAGTTATTGATAATGACTCAATAATTGAAGTGAATAGTCAACTGAAACATAAATGCAACTTAGCAGGAAGTAATTAGAAATTTGAAATCTATTCAACTGGAGGAGTTTTAAGATTTGAATTTATTCAGTCAGAATAATTGCATTAAATAAGACTAAATTGTTTCTTTATCAAGTGTGAAATGTCTCCCCTCTCTGTCTCTATCCTGCACACACTCGTGTGGCCTTGTAGAAAAACCGGGATGGAACTGATAGTTTTCAAAGACCCCAGAAAGTATTCACTTATCCAACAAATAGATATTTACATTTTATTTTGTGTGTGGCTCTCTGTTCAAAACTGTGAGGAGCAGGGGAAAGATTGCTTAAAAAATGGTTCTTGCCTTTCAGAACTTGCAGTTAAATTGGGAAGAGAAGACAAACTTGAAACATATTATGAAAATATTTGAGTTACGTAATGATTCAAGACAGCAAGCAGTCCCAGTGATGTGTGATTACAGCCTAGAAGAATGACACAAAGCTGTGACTTCAGAAGGGAAAGGGATCCTTGTAGCTACATTTTACTAATCATTTACTTCTGCCTGGATTTGTTTCCTGTGTGTGAAGAAGGGGCCTTTGAGCTTAGTCAGGTGAGGTGCAATATGCCGTGCATATTGCATTTACCTGTGACCAGACAATGGACTTTCCAAAAGCAGAATTGTCCATATCCCCCCAGTGATTCTATGGGGGTTGTTGGAGGTGCTCACCATTACCTTCCCTTTGCAGGTAAGGAACAGCAGGGTCAGAAGGACTAAGAGTCCCTCTATGATGAGAAAGGCCCCTGCAAGGTATCCTGCTGAAGTAAATAGCAGATGGGGCAGGCACAAAGCTTGAATGTAGGAAAAAGTACTTGCCCACTGGCAGTATGTTGCTACCTGCCAGGACTGAGGTGCTGGCTATGCTATTTTCCAGGTGGGGCCTCACCAGAGGCGCAGAGAAGCCTCTGGGTACAGGGCCAGTGCTTTACCCCATTGCACAGGTTGCTAGGCCTATGATTTGCACCGTTTTCTTGCTGCACGCTGAGGAGCAACAAGGAAAAGTGGATGCTCTCTACCTACTCTGCCTGTTGTCATCTTGTCCAAGGGCGTTGGTTGATAAAATAGAGCTCTGTGTGCTATAAGCTGCCTTTTCTTTACACCAAGCAAAACATCCCAGAGGAAATTCCAAACTGGAGGCTGTTCAGCCATGTTCTCGAGAGCTGTGGCAACCACCTATAGAATATGGTGGCGTGGTATCGACTGCCTGCCACCCACTCCCATTCACATTCATTCATTGCTGTAGATCAAGAAGTAGGAATAAGCATCTGATGGCAGAGCATTGGTGAATTTCAGATTCTTTGGTTTGTAATTAATTTCCAGGGGCTTCTAAATAACTGACTTATGTGGATTGTGATACTGAAACTAAGAATCTCTTTTTGCTTTACCTTCTTCAGGCAAATGCTTCCAAGGGCGTTGGTGGGTCACCTTTGCCAGTAACTTCAGGGAAGCAAGGCTTTGTCTGATGCTTGCTCCTTTCTCAAAACCCAGTTCAAACACTCTGGGCCTATAATCCTTCCCCAAGCTCTAGTCAAAATAATGTCTTACTTATCTTCCTACAGCTCTTTGTTCCTATCTTATGACCTCGTGTGTGGTTATTATACATATGTCTGTCTCCTCCATTGAATTTTAAGATCCTTAAGGACAGATTCCAGGTAGCAATTTTTTTACATTTAGAAGCTAGAAACAGCAGGCACTCAGTGCTATATGGTGATTGAGAAAGGTCTGTGTAGTGAAAGTCTAGTACAGTTCAGTATCATCATTGTGAAGTACTGTTCTCCCTGTGCATAATGTGTAAGTATTGTATTTTCTCAAATTTTGTAAAACTACTGGGAACTCACGCTTATAAGAATGTAAGTTTTGTATCCAGGCAGACAGTAGGTGAAGTTTCCTCATGTGTGAAACAACTCACCATGTTCCTCTTTAGCCCCTGAAAGTTTCCTGGGTTCTATAATCTGGGTGGCAGAGTGGTCTGAAGAAAGGAGCATGGGTGACTTGGGGTGGCTTCTCCACTTTTCTCTGCACCCCTTTCCTCAGCTGTACGGTGGACATGGTTACAGTCCTCTTGCACAGTTCCAAGACATGTGTTGGCCAGGCAGTTGGGCATTGTCACTGCTCATGCCTTCATCCACACGCTCATCATTTCTCATCTGGATGTTTCACTGGAAGATGATCGTGCCGTTCTGTCAGGCCATTCTCCACACGGGTGTTTGTGGAGTGTAGATACATCACCACTTTCCTGGAGCTCAGTACTTCTTTATCGCCTCCAGAATAAAAGCCAAATTTCCTAGCAGAGTACTGGAGGGTCTGGCTTCTGTTTCATGCTTCAGCACTATATCTTTCCGCTTTCTTGTTGGTTGATTCCTCTAGGAAGCTGACACCAACATAGATATGTTATGGTATTGATTGGAAAAAACCTGAATGTTAAGTGGACCTGTGCAGTTCAAACCCATGCTGTTCAAGGGTCAGCTGTACCTTTTACTAATTTTACAGTGTGAAAAATGAGACAGAGAGAGAGGTTAAATAACTCGTTCAAGGTCATGGGGCCAGTGGCACTGGGATTTGAACCCAACCAGTCTAGCCTGAGCCTGTGTTCTCAACCACCAGGCTATTTTATCTCTTGCTAGCTTTGCCTGGGAAAGCTTCTTATGATGCCCTGCTCTGCCCCTGAGCCTGCTCCATTGTTTCCTATGTATGTGCCTCTGTTATGGCACATTGTGGGGACGCCGGAGACTCACATACCCACACTGAGAGCTCAGTAAATCTGCCAAATGACTGAATCGAGACAGATGAGAGAGTCGTTGATGTTTGCCACATGGACTGTTAAGCTGGAAGAGGCCCTTGGGTGAGTAATTTTGTTCCTTTTTAGATGTTTTTCCCCTTAAATAACCTTCAGAGATATTTACTTTCTCCTGGCTTAATACTGTCCCCATACCTATGCAGTTATGAGCCTGGACTAAAAAGGGACATCTTTGAAAGAAGCATATTCCATAGTTCTTTTTTTCTTTGTTTTGTTTAATTATCCTTGTGTCACATTCGTTGGACAATTTATATTTCTTTTCATGCCCCTGAAGTAACATTTTATTTTTAGACCTAACCCAGAGGGCATTTCAAAGATAGTATTTGTTATAAAGGGATATATAATTTTTTTTAGAAAAACTACACATTTGCAGTTTGCTAAGGGACTTCCAAAGGGATAAGACAGTTGGCCATTTTCACCTTGACTCTATTGCTTTTCCTTCTCTCCTTCCATAGAGGCCAGTCCTGAGGTCATGTTAAAAGGGTAACTAGTTCTAAACACTTTACATGCCCTTCGTGTTCATGGCTAAGACCTTCCCAGAGAAACAGCATTTCCTAAGATCTGGAAGATGAAGCTCTTGCCATGGGTTACAAGGAGCAGAGGGAAGGCATCCAAGAGGTTATTCTTCAACCACAAAGCTTTCAGTCGTCTGCACAGTGCATGCCCCAGTACCATGGGCGATGAGAGCTTATTTTCAACCATTAGATTAAAAAATGTGATGGATTAAAAATTTGTCCATCAAATTTTTGTCCGATAGAAACTGGAGAGAGCTGTGTCATGAACCACAGGCACCCATCGTCGATCTGCATGGAACCAGCCTTCTCACAGACTTGCCCGCGTGAGTCATAAATGCTATAGGCTCTCTGGCCAGTTGGTTTTCCTTCCAATGCTTGGTTTTGCTTTGGTTCGACTCCTTTCACTCTCACTGAAACAAAAAATCAGACCTCTCCCAGCCACTCTTCGCATTTCTCCCCACTCCAGAGAGGAGTGCCTTTATGTCATGATTTGGAGCAGGAAGCTGTGAAGTTATCTCATTCTGAAATGGTAGATGTCCCGGAGCTATCAAAAGACTCAGTGTCAGAGGAACACAGGCGAGGCAGATAGTGGCCATTCCCGCCAGAATGATGAAGACATCAGAGCTGGTCTTTGGAGGGTTTTTAGCTTTTGGAGAAGCTCTTGGATAGATAATGAAAGAGATAAATAATTGCAATTTTTATCACTATGACAACAATAACATTTTCAGCATGCTTACTACATGCCAGGCACTGTTCCAAGTACTTTTTACATATACTAGTTCATTCTCATAGCATCCAAGTTAGGTGCAGGAACTATTAACATCCCCATTTTACAGATGAGAAAGGGGGAGATCATTCACCAAAGGACACACAGCCCAGTGAAATAGGCATTCAGACATTCACAGGATCATAGAGTGGGAGTGAAGGTCATGGAGACCAGCTCTGTTATTAAGGAAGCCATCATGCAAGGGGTGAAGGGGCTTTTCAGGATGCACAGCTATTTGGTGGCAGGGCTGAGACTTCTGTTCAGGAACCCTGACTTGGGCCTGGTGTTTTTGGCTGTGTCAGCTGCTGTCTCCACTGCTAAAGCACCTCTGGAGGCCGCATGGTGTCAGTTCTCTCTCAGGTTGTGTTAGGATTGAGTCTTCTCTTATGGTCTCTCCCTTCCAGAAATATTTCTTACTTTATTTTTTTATTGTATCTCTGCAACTTACTGAACTTTGCAAACATTTAGAGAGTACAACCTGGTCAAGACATGGTGCAAAGGCAAGGTAGAGTTGGGGGAAGAGTCTCCCGCCTCTATGAAACTCTAAACATAAAATGTTTTCATTCCCTTTTTCCATTTCCTCTACCTTATGGCCTCAAAAAGTGATTGCTATCTGAAGGTTAACTTCTTCCTCTGTCACCAGAGGCATTGCTCACACTGTGGTGCTTATTATTTTACGTTTTTGAGGGAAAAGGCTATACAAAGCAAAAGCTCCATGTGAAAGGAACACTGAAATGCACCGCTGATTTTCAGATCAGAGGCTGCAATAAGGGACGGGAATATGACTGAGTTATGAGGGTTTCCCTTCTCCCTTTTTATTTTTTGAATGCATGCTATGTATACTCATGAGTTATATATTTGCTGTGTCACAATCAATTATAGTAATTATTTTTTTTATCAAGTTTGGCCACTGGAAACCTCTTTAATTTGGTTTCTGTGTCTCCTTTCATATTCCTGTTAATCTTTGAGTCTTCTCCTGCATTCCTTGACATTGCGATATCCCAATAAGAAGTCATGTTATATGTTTTTGCTAGATTTTGGGAGGTAAAATTTTAAATTTTTTTGTGGATAAATAGGAGTGGTTTAGATTATGTGGATTTTTAACTCCTTGAAAAATTTTGAAAGTCAGTAGTTAGATCACTGTACCATTTGTGATAAAAAAAAGCATTTGAACTTTCATAAATAATATTTTTAGAGTAGAGCTTTATTTTTCAAGTGGTATTTATAAGTTTTCTAAATCAAGAGTTTCTATTTTCTTTTTTACTAATTTTATCTTTTTTTTCTCTTTGCTGAGCCACATTTAAAAAGAGAGGGGGGAAAAAAGAGAAAACACACTGATAATTGCTTACTAAGGAAACATCACATGAAAAGAAATAGAAAGGATTCTTGAATGCTGACCCCGTCCGGAGAGTGGTAAAAGGACAGCATGCCCGCGTGCCTGCTGTTCTTTGTGACCTTCTCTGCTCCCTGTGTTTGAGGCTCTGCGTCTGCCCTTGAGGGCCTCTGCCCTGCGCAGCATTGGATAGACGTAAAAGCATCATTCTTCAGATCCAGCTATGCCTGAAGTCACATTTTCTCTCTCTTCTTCCTTAATCTCTGGAGCATTCAAGTCTTTTTTCCCATCTGTGAAGTGAGGCAAAACCACCCTTTAAAGTTGGAGGTGAGGATTCAATGACAAAGTTTACACAGTGTAAGTACAGGACCCAAGCACAGCAAAGGTTTGGGAGTTGTTGCATTCCTTGTACCTTGTATCATATTTACTTACGTTTGCAGGATATGTAGCTGTTTTCCCTATCCTTATTGTTAAATATAATGCAACTACAAAAAACTGCATGAAATAATTACAGTTTAATGAACTGTTACATGATGAGCAAAGATGAGCATTCTTTTAAACATGTGGAACAGCTCTCGTTTTCCTCCCGTGGACAAGGTCTAGTTCCGCACCACCAGAGGTCGGACAGGGCTTGAGAGACGACATTTCATTTGGCTGACTTAACAAGGGCCCAGAAGACCTTGTTAGCAGAGGGGAGAGCCCTTTGACCAGGACTGTGTGGTCTGGGCACTGCTGTGGGTTAGCCACACAATCCCACGTCCCACTTTTATGGCTATGGGAAGACTGGTCCACTTTGCATGTTTTAAATCACAAAATGGCTTGGGAACCTTTTTTTTTTTGAGTGATAAAATTTGAACTTCTATGTGTTCTCCTCTTAAGTGATTCCAATTTATTTTTATGAATCCATGTTAGAAGTTAATCACACAAAAATATTTTCAGAATACATGGTGCCAAATGGTACATTTACACTTTCATTTGAACATTTGCATTGGAATAAATATTGACATGATTAACTCTTTTTTAGAAGACGTTACTGATTGTTGTTGATAGCATTTCAGTAGGTGCTTACTAGATTTGATTTCAAGAGTCATGAAGCTGTGATGTTATGACAGCCCTTGACACTGCTACTTAGGATCAATGGGGGACACTTACCCTGTTATGGAGTGCATCCAGAGGTAAAGGGGTAGGGGCCATTAGGAGAGGGTAAAGGAGGAATGGTAGGGGGCCAGAAGAAGACTTGACTTCGGGTGGTGAACACACAATACAATATAAAGATGATATATTATAGAATTATACTCCTGAAAGCAATACAATGAATTGAGCTCACCACAAAAAATTCAATAAAAATTTTTAAAAAGGTTGGCAGTGCCAGGGGAATGAATACCATGAGCAGCCCCCGATGTGCACAGCCCTGCTCACCATGCACACTGATGCATCCATTCGGGGGCCACCATTGGGCATCAGTTTGCCAGTTTATGTTCTATACTTTGTCTAGAATTATAACATATATTTTGAGTTTTTATTAAAAATTGGGTTTTTTTTGTTCTTTTGAAGAAACATGCACGAGTCATATGTTTTTGTTGTAATTCATTTTTGATAGTTTTTTGTTGTTGTTCACATTAATTGGATGTGCCTCGTGTCCAGCTGTGGTCCTCTATGGTCAGGTAAGGTTGGTGACACTAATACAGGTTGTCACTTCATATGGATAATGACTGAGAAGGCAGTGAACTTGATATTCAGGAGCTGCAGGGAGGCTGGCTTAATGACTAACTTAATTAATCCCAGATTTGTATCAGGCTATGTGATTCAGAGGTGTGAGCTATCTTTCCTGGATCTTAGGGAAAAATGCTAATGTTCTGGTTGGAAATCTCATTCATTCCAAAGCTGGCCTGCTGAAGGTAGGTCTGGTGTGTTGAATGGGCTGAAAATGGATCTGTTGGCTGTCTGCATGCCAGCATTTGGTAAAGACTCCAAGTTCAATCAAGTGTCAGTTTAGTATGTGTTCAATAGGTAGAATTTCCAGCTACACAAAAAATGAAAAGTTCAACAATGGAATTTAAAGGCAAGTTCTCACTCTGCCAGCTTTATAGGTTGAGCATACACAGCAGATTAAAATGAGATCAGCAAAGATGAAGAACCTGGTGGGGCTGGAAAAAGGCCTTACCAAACATGTTATTAAAACCCTAGTACCTAATTGGAAAATGAAACATTTTCCCCTCAAGAGAAATCATTGCTTTCAGAACATGTAGACTCTCACCCCGGGATCTGTAATCCTTCCCATTGAGAAAACAAAACAAAAAACTTCCCTAAAGTCCTTCATATGAAACACCTGGAGTCAGGCAAAAGGTTGTCGCCAAGCATTTCTGAACTTGAACATCTCAAGGCAGTGATGTAATCCTTGTTGCTCGATAAATGTACAATTCTTCAGGATAATGTTTTCCCCAAACCTGATTTTAAAGAAAATATCACATAGCTGCTGTTTTATTGGGGTCCAGTGTGCACTGGGGTGTCCCACCTTTTGGCATTTCTGGGCCAAGGAGGACTGTGACAGATCAAGTTATTGGTTTTTTTAGTCAAAGCCTAATCAAACTAGGCTGGAAGAGGTGGTATGGAGAATACTAGGTTAAGTCTGAAGATTTGGTTTTAATCCTGTCCCTTCGTGTGACCTTGGCCAAGGTGAACCTGTCTGAGCCTCAGATTCCCCATCTGTAAAATGGGGATAATAATCATAGCCTTCCTCACCACCAAAGTGTTCATAAAAAAACAAGGGATATACAGCATACATATGAAAATGCATTGTAAACTTTTTATCAAGTGTGGAAATGTGAGGTATTATTGTAGGATTTATTTTTTATTTTATTAAAGAATTCAAATTCATGAACTAAATAAATAGTAGTTAACACTGACTATCTTATATGTGACCTTCCGGTTCACAAGCCCCAAAGACTTACAAAGCGTGGCTCATACACAAAAAAGAACATACCCTCACTCCCTAAAAACTCTGATAAAGAGCCCTGGCTGGTGTGGTTCAGTGGATTGGGCATCAGCCTGCAAACTGAAAGGTCACCACTTTGATTCTGGGTCAGGGCACATGCCTGGGTTGTGGGCCAGGTCCCTGTTTGGGGGCATGTGAGAAGCAGCCGATTGATGTTTCTCTCCCTTTCTCCTTCCTTTCCACTGTATCTGAAAATAAATAAATAAAATCTTGAAAAATATCTTTAACAAAAAAGATAAAGAGCTAATTGGAGAGATATCTAAAAACTAATTTGGCACCATAAGAACACAAATGCATCAGGTTTATTCTGAGCCTCTCAGAAAATACGCATTGTTCGGTACCTTAGATTGCTAAGTTTCAGCAGGTCTGTCCCTGTCTAATAATGTACTTACTCTATAAAGTATGGTGGCATCAACGGTACTTGGAGCTTCAAAACTGCAAGGCATGCATTGGGGGGCAACCTGCAGCCTGTTCCTGTGGCACCTACCAAACGTGAGGCACTCCTCTCTGGTAACTGTTGAAACTGTAGGGGAAAGTCAGGGGGAAACAGGCCTTTATTTCAGCCTGGAGTTCATAAACAATTAAGTGATGCAAATAAGTTGAGTTCACTTTAGACATAGTCTGACACGGAACCAACTGTGAAAAAGCAGCAGATTTCTAGAGCATTCTTCCACATTGATTAGTTGGCATAACCAGAGTGTTGTGAAACATCTCCATTTTTCCTGAACTCCAGGCGAGAGTATTCTCTAACCTCTTTCACCGAACTGATATCTTAAAGTTTCCTTTCTATCAAATTTTAAATTCATGATTTAATTTAACTATATAATTTGAGATGTATCAAAATGTCATGATTTACTTTTTAGGATTTTAGAAGTTTTTAAAATAGCATTGGCTCATAATTGTACAACTGTAACACAGTGGCCATTGTTATTTTAATTAATTTTCAACTTTTTAAAACATCTCATGGTTTTACAAAGTGTAATCATAGATTGGACTCTGCATTGTGACTTGGATGTTTTTTCACTCAACATTCTATCCTAAAGTGCTTTCCTAATTCACAGCACAGTCTTGGTAATGCTGGCTATCAGGAGAATGTTAGCAGCAAAATCATTTTCCGTCAAGTGATCGTAACTGCTGAACCATTCTCTACCATAGGACACACCCACAGCTCCTGACTGTAGTACTCATTGAAGCTGTATTTCTATTATATACATCCATTCGTAGAAGCATCAAATATTTAAAAGTAGAAATGGGAATTACCTAGAAGGAAATGGCACAAAGCTACTTAAGTAACAAAGTTCACTTAGGCATATCTGAAAAATTTACTCTGTCATATCAGTGCTTGGGAGGAAAAAGATGATCTCAGTTATAATATTTTATGTTTGTGGGTAAGGATTTGAAAGGTTGGAATGAAGTCTCACTTGAGGTGGGGAGCTGGGACTGTCTCTGATTAAATCTGGGACTTCGTGTACACTGCATTCTTGATGGGGGAGTAAAATCGCCCTCCCGCTTGGCCAGAATGCTTGTTCCTCAGGCCCTTGGTAGGCAAAGTTTGGAGGCCCGAGGCCTCCCGAGACCGGTTCTCCATCTTTATTATGTGTATTATCTTGGACAAGTCACTTTACTTCCCTGGGCTAATTCCATCTCCTATGAAAATAGTCAGATCCGATGTCTAAGGTACTTAGCAACATTCTCTACTTCTGTGATTTGTCAACATTGTTTCTCCTCAACACTGCTCTGAGTGGCCTGGGATTATCAAAATTAATATGACACAGGGTTGAGGAAACGTAATTGTGATGGAGGCAGAAATGTCGCAGAACCTCTGTCCTGGGATGAAAGCCCCAATGCAACTTTGCTTTAGAAGGTTTTTGTCTTTCCTGGCATTTCCTGTTTACTGTTAAAACAGCGTATCTTTCTAAATTGGAAATCTGGCCAAGAATAGAGATGCTGTCAATTCATTGAATACTCACTCAAGTGGTGAATGGTTGTGACTCCTTTTGTGCTGGTTCCATTTTATCCTGCTGAGAAGTCAACTCTTGGCCACCCATGAACCTGCCATTTACATTTATGACAAGAGTAATGAGAGTGAGGGGAATGATGCAGGAAGCAGGCACCTGAGAGCTGAAAAAGTCTTAAAAGCTTGAGTTGTTACATTATACATAGACCAGCTATTGCATAGATGGCAAACGTTATATTCCAGGTTTCTAGATCAGTCCTTGTTTCTAGAAGAAACTTCTGTCACAATGTGAAAATATGCAGGTTTGTGTTTCTTAACCTCTCGTAACCCACGTCCCTCCTGATCAACCTCAACATTAGTCATTCCCTCTCCCTCCTCCCATTCTTGTGTACTTGTGCACACACATGCACACACACGCACACACATGATACTGCTGGCCAAGTTGGTAACCCTTGGTACAAATGGAAAGAATACTGTGTTTATTAATTTCAGAGCAACTCAGTTATAGTTTCGGATCAACTGCTTCTTAGCTCTCTGACCTTGGAGAATTTATCAAACCCCTCTGTAAAATGACGGCTTTGGCTAGAGAACCTCCACAAGATCCACAGAGTTGTATTTTCAGAAAGTAAGGCTTGAGACATAAATAAATGCAGGGCTGGCCCCAGGCATGTTGGTAAAACAAGGCATGCTGTTTGCTTCCAGAATTCCCTCCTCCCTTTCTGCACCCCTCATCGTTCCCCTCCCTTCTTCCTATACTTCCCCCCACCCCAGCATCTGGCACTCAGTACTCCTGCTGCCTCTTGCCCGCAGGCCCCTTTCAGCAATAGGTTAGCAGTTTAACGCCATTTCCTCAGCCATCTCTCCCACTTGGCATGTTCATTTGCCAGCCACCCTTCAACACTCAGGTCAAATGCCTTCTCTGTGGAGCCATATCGATCCCCTCATCTGGCATTGGTCTCTCCTACCTACTAACTTCCATAGCACATACCTCATTTTTAAAATTCATGGTATTTCTTCCTGCTTTGTAGATACAAATATCATTTCTTCTACTGGATTATAGTCCCTTGAGGGTAAGATTTCTATTCCAATTCCTGATATATCTATTGAATGAATGAATGAACAAACGAACGAATGAGGGAGGATGCTAATAAGTGAATGAGTGAATTTATCATTGTACTTCTCCTTGGTACTGTGCTGTTCAGTAGTAGACCCTAAATAAATATTGACAGAGAAATAATTCTGCCTATTATTCCCATAGGCCCTTTCTGGATAATTTCTGTTTAACTAAGGAAGAGGTTTTAATAGCTGGTAGTCTGCTATGTTGCTTGCTGCTCAGAAAGGAATTTTTTATAATAGCAGACTCGAGGACATGACTCTTTAATGGTGGATATTTCCGATGATGGACTGGAAGAGGTGTGTGGGATGTGTGGGTGCTTGTAGTCAGGGCTGGGAGGTGGTTCTACCTACCGGGTGGGCAGGTGACCGACAACCTTTTATTTGTATGGATGACACTTTCGTTATGCAAAACAAAAAGTCTCCATAGAACACTTAATCGTGGCAAAGCTGACGTACAGCTGCTGTTTGTTCCCTTGTAAATATCCTTTGGGTTCCACTGCAGTGTGTCCGCTTTTGCCATCTTGGCTGTGCATCTGTCAGCTACGCTGAAGAAGGAAGAGTGAGGTTATCCCAAAGAAAACTAGTCTTCATTGTTTCTACATTGTCTTCCTGGAGCACACGAACCAGCGCTCACTAATACTTGCTCTTGAGGATGCAGAGAGTGGTGGTTTCCAACGTGACTAGGAGATGAGGTGACTCTTAGAATGTCTCTACTAATGAACAGCACAAGTTCCAGCCAAGATGGAGGCATAGGCAGTCGCATTGTGCCTCCTCGCGCAACCAAAACTAAGGACAACAAAAATTGAGAAACAATAAACAACCAGAACAGAGAGAAATTAACTGAACGGAAGTCAGACTGCAGTACATCCAGACCGGTAAGGAGGGGCGGAGTCGGAGGCCTGCGGAGAGGGGTCGAGGGGTCCCGGTGGGAAGAAACGCTGGCTGGCAGGCACGGGCGCGCAGAGTGCAGAAGGCAGCTGACGGACCAGTGGCAGACCCTGGGTGCGGGAGGCGACTAGCAGACCCAGTGAGGGGCGCAAGGCAGCTGGCTGTCCGCAGCCACACATTCGCGCACAGACAAACTAAGCGAAAACGGGCAGTGACCCGGACCGCGCGGCCCAGTGCTGCTGGGTTTCAAAGCTTAAGAGCCCCAAATGGGAGCTGAGGCTGGGAGATTCTCTCAGCCTCACAGGAGACTTCTTGGGGAAGCCCACAGAGTCCGAGAAAGTGCACAAGCCCACCTGCCTGGGAGCAAGCACCGGAAGGGCCCAGTTTGCTTATGGGAGGCAGTGGATGGGACGGAAGTCCTAGAGAGAGCAGAGCAGGCGCCATTGTTCCCTTGCAGACCCCGCCCCCACATACAATGTCACAACCCAGCGACTGGGGTGCCCCGCCCCATGAACACCTAAGGCTCCACCGCCCTAACGTAACACCCGCAACCAAACCAAAGGAAAATAAAAAAGATGGCTCAAACAGAATTGAAAGCCCTAGAACCAATTTTTTTAAGTGACCAAGAGATAGCCAAACTATCAGATGCACAGTTCAAAGCACTGGTGATCAGGAAGCTCACAGAATTGGTTGACTTTGGACATAAATTAGATGAACAAATGCAGGCTACGATAAGAGAAATGAAGGAAAATACACAGGGAAACAATAGTGAGGGGAAGAAAACTGGGACTCAAATCAATGGAGTGGACCAGAAGGAAGAAAGGAACAACCAAACAGAAAAGAATGAAGAAACAAGAATTCAAAAAAATGAGGAGAAGCTTAGAAACCTCCAGGACACCTTTAAATGTTCCAACATCCAAATTATAGGGGTACCAGAAGGGGAAGAGGAAGAGCAACAAATTGAGAACTTATTTAAACAGATATTAAAGGAAAACTTCCCCAATCTGGCAAGGGAGATAGACTTCCAGGAAGTCTATGAAGCTCAGAGAGTCCCAAAGAGGTTGGACCCAAGGAAGAACATGCCAAGGCACATCATAATTACATTAGCCAAAGTAAGAATGAAGGAGAGAATCCTAGAAGCAGCAAGAGACAAGGAGACAGTAACCTACAAAGGAGTTCCCATCAGACTGTCAGCTGATTTCTCAAAAGAGACCTTACAGGCAAGAAGGGGCTGGCAAGAAGTATTCCAAGTCATGAAAGGCAAGGACCTACATCCCAGA
>PVIA01017043.1:0-16852 GCA_004024845.1 Tonatia bakeri
GGACTAGACAAAAAACAGGTATGAGTGACCCATGGACATAGACAACAGGGTGGGGATTGATGCTGCGGGGGGGGGGGGGGGGGGGATTGTGGATGGGCAAAGGGGGACAAATTGGGACAACTCTAATAGAATAACAATGAAAATGATTTTAAAAATTATGAATATATGTACAAAATATATAGTATCTATATATTTTAATTGCTAAGAATGTTCCCCCGGGAAGACATCTGTTATGCCAATATAAAACATTTTAAATGAACACAATCTGGCTGTTTTGAATTTAAAATTGAACTGCCAAATTTACAACTTGATGGTGAACAGCCTCTGAATTCTTAATTATTCCTATTTTCTTCCAAGGCCACTAGATGGTGGTTCTGTGTGGAAACCTTCAGAGTCATGGAAAATTTCCCCATCTCTATTACAACATTATTGGAGCACACACCATGAAGAAAAAAATCTAATTCTAAGAGAAATAAAGACACATTAAAAAGAGCTAAGGAAAAGCGACAGAGAACACGTTATTTGGAAACTTCTATTTCTTCCACTGCTGGATGCCTTCAGGATCCTAGGCTAATTTATATATCACATCCCCAAACCCTTTGGGATGTACAAAACTAAAAATTTACATTGAGTGGCTTTTTCAGTAAAGTATGAATCCAGGTCTCTCTCATAGACAGCACTTGATAAGTTACTATATGCTGGAGTTAAGGGAGATAAAATTAAAAGTCTACTGTGACTTTTAGGATTTGAATGATTAATCGTGTCATTAGACAAGACAGAAAGCAAAGAAGGGGAAGCTGGGGAGAGGAAAATACTGAGCTGAATATATGATATGGTGCATCTAAGGGGCCAGTGGGACTCGTTCAGGGACTGCCAGGAAATGATGCCAGAGAAAAGTAAGTAAAAGCCAAAACATGAGAAAATTATGCAACACACTAAGGAATTGAAGTTTTATTCTGTGGTTATCAGGGAGTCATTGAAGATTGCGAAGGAGAGTAACCTGATCAGACTTGAGTTTTAGAAAGTTCATGTTGGTGCCACTAAGGAAAACATAATGGAGGCAGAAGAGAATAAAGATTTCAGAATCCACTTCACTGTTTCTCCAAAGCTGTATTTATTGATGCTTTTTCTTTTGTTCATCCCCCACATCTTGACTCTACGGCAGCACTCTGGTCTCACAGCTCCTGCCTCGCACCATGACTTTTACTGATCCTTGGATTTTGTATAACTGAGATTGTAGTGGTTAACGTGAAAAACAGCTAAGGTAGTTGAAGAAGAGTAGCAAATAATTTAATGCCTCTTCTATAAGGTGAATTTGCTCTGTAACATTCAGGGGTCTGCAAGAAACAGACGGCACACTCAGAATGCTTAAATGAAGAGATTTCAAGTGAAGGGACTGTTTACAGAGGCAAGGACATAGTTAAGAAAACAAATAAATGGATGGTGAAGCAACCAAGGGCTAGCAACAGCAAGAAGCAGCAAATCATGTAATGGTAGCCCACTGAAAACTGAAGCCACAGCAGAGAGGCCACCAGCAAAGGCTCTGACCACACAGGAGCATGGTCACAGCCAGAGCTGCTGGCAGGCAGGGAGGAAGTAGTGGCAATAGATGCCTTGACCTGTCCCCTCCCGTCCCCTGCTCTCTATCCAGTGCCTCTGAGTGACCAAATGGTCAGCAAACCAAGTGATGCAGACACAGAGGTCAGCCTTCCAGAGCACAGAGCAGGACAGGAGTGACTGGGGAATAGACTGGGGGGGATGGAAAATGAAGCATTAATAGCCCAAGTGCACTCACTATAGGTACATGGAGGGATGATGTCAGGTTAACAAAGAAGCCACATTTGTACAGACACAATTTTTCCCAACATGACTATGTTTTTCACCATCTAGTATGGCAGTTAAATACACACACAAAAAAAATATGAAGTGGCTAAACCCATAGGTGCACGAGAATTTATTTATTCAGAGAGAGATTATCTGAAATCAGCACTTAATACCAGTACTTAATGGGTGGGCACAAGGATGGGAATCCATCATGAGGACTTGGGAAAAACAGAGATTAAGTGATCCAAAGCCAAATAAGAAGGGTTTTAAAGACAGAGTGAGCAATAATGAGGTAGCTCTGGTATGTATAGCTTTAACTTGCTTAATTCTGGTTATTTGAGTAACCCCAAATTCCATGACTAGTAATGATTTTAAATCTTAGTGAGGGCACAAACCTGAGTTCTCAGCTAGTGAGAAGAGCACGTCACTTAGCATGAGCATGTACTTCCATAAGTGCCTTTCCTCTCCTCTACTTATCAAACACTGTTAACTCTCATTAAGGATCTGAATCAGCAAAATTCTTTAGCTGCAATCTATTGCATGTTGACATTATAGGCTACAGTGATATTCAGGAGTCAAGGGCACATGATGTTCTTGGGACATATTTTGCCAGTGTCAAGGATCTACTATACCATAGAAGTAAAATGAATACTAAAACTTTATCTGCTATATTTGGCAATTAGAAGTCATTGGAGACTTTGGTACAAAATTGTCTAAAGTATTGGAGCGGTGGCTAATGGAAGATGGGCTGGGCAGAAGCAGAAGCTCAGGTGTAGATGGTTATGAAGTGAAGGGGAGATGAGGAAGGCAAGCTGAGAATGTAAGGTACCTTTTCAAGCAGTTATGATACAAAGAGGAGTAACTGGGCTGTCACTTCTCAGTACAAAAGGCTTCACCACAGTCTGACTAATGAGGGTAGAAAATGTGTAGGAAGAAAGCGTCTTACCAGACACATCTCCCTCATAAATCTTGAAGACCTGGATAACTAGAGAATTGGAAAGCTAACACATGATGTGGAATAAACACGTGAGGGGTCAATAGTGCTTGTGCTTAGAGGTCATCTCCACGTGAGTACGAACCCTATCTGCTTTTGTTAACTATTGAATCTCCAGAGCCTAGCTTGTGAGAGAAATGCAGCATGATCTGAGGCAGGGCCCAGGTCATTTCATGAAGAGTCTCAGACATGAGTCAGTTGGCCCATGGCAGAGGAAACGCGGAAGCCCAGCTGGCTACAGAGAGTCAGATTTGGTCATTGTTATGAACCATTCACTTTGACCAAGAGAAGGAGCAAGACCACATAGCTGGGGTCCTCTAAATGGATTAATTTTCTCCATAACACTGTAATATTTATAGTGGGTCATAGAATAACACTAAACTAGAAAATAGGGAACCTGGGTCTTAGTCCTAGTTTTTCACTAACTGATTGTGTGGTCATGGCCAATTTATTCATTACATATTTATTGAGAATCTACTTCAAGTCAACTACCATAGCAAACTCTGAGTATGGGACAAAAAAACAAGAGTCACCATGGAACTTACAAGAGAAAACACAGTGTATCCTAACAACTGAGTGGTAAATGTAATGTATATCCTTTCAAATGACGTGCCATAATACCTCAGTGGTGTCAGGGGATGCTTCACAGAGGCAGTGATAACTAATCTGAAACATTAAAGACAGGTTAGATCCAGGCAGTCCCTTCCCCTCTCTGAACTATGGTTTCTATAAGAATAAAATAAGAGAGATTGCTAAAGGATCCCCTGGACCCCTTTTGGCTGTTACACTGTGTGATCCAATTTTTCTATGATAGAACAGAGCTGGGAAAAAACCTGGAAATACTGTCCATAAAAAAGATAAATGCTGTACTTAAATTGCAGAGGAAAAATGAGAAAAAGAAATGGTAGTGCTCAAAAATGAGAGACAGAAAGTGTGAGAGAGAGAGACAGAGCCAGAGAAAGTGAGCAAGTAAGAGCACATTTTCTAGGGCATAAAGGATTTTTGTTTATTTTTTAACATAATACACCACAAAATAAATACAATTAACCCAATTTCTGCCCATGGTTTTCAGCATTGTGCAGCCTTTATTTAATGATACCACAAAATACATCCTCTGCCAATCCCTCGGTTGCCTAGGAACAGGCAGTCAAGAGCCTAAGCGCAGACTCCAGTGCCATCATTAAAAGGCCTGTGCATTGCTCAGTCTGATGATAATATTGTAAGCCTGACTGATACCCTCCCATTAGCTAGTTTCAGGAATAAGATCCCATGTCCTGCTAATTTGGCTAGTTCCCTTTTATTCAGCTCAGTGGGGCTTACATTAAATAAATAAATAAATAAATAAATAAATAAATAAATGGCTGTCAAGGTGACTAGGAGCATTTTATCTTGAAGAGCTAGTTGTTGCTCAACACACTCCATGTTCTTGTTTAACCGAGATTGGAAAATTATTTACCTGCTGCCTATATTTACTCAAAGTTTTCTGTCACATGAGTCAAAATGATTTCTAACTGCACAATTTTTCCCTAACCTTTTCAGTCACCATTTGGTTTCATCACCCTTGACTTGTTCTTGAAGAGAAAAGGGAAAGGAAACACTCCTTCTGTTGTCATGTATACTTAAGACAGGTGCTCTCCACAGTGTCAGAAAACCAACTGCCTCTAAACAATTCCTCAGCTGGGTTATTGTCAAAACCCAGAGTTTCCAATCCACTCTGTTCCGTGACTCCCATCTATGGAATCAGGTACTCTCATCACCACTTATGCCTCTCCTTGTTGACTTGTGCTGCTGTCCACATTTTTGGTCACTGCAGAACTGCAATGTCACCCTGCCACTGCAGGTCACCTCTTCCAGCATCATCTCCCTCGTTGTGGCTTTGCTGCTACTGAGCTGTGTGCTGCGCTGCTGCTACTCTTGGCTGGCTCCGTGTGGGTTGCTGGGAGAAAGTTCCCCTGACACACCGGGCTCCTTACCTCTTTCCCATTTCCTGGAGCTCAGCATCCAATGCTGCTTCTTGTTGCCTTCCACTCTCAAAGCAGAAATTTTGAGGAAATGAGACTGCCTTCTCTTTCACTAAAGGGAATAGGTCCCCCTTCCATTGCACCAGAAACCTAGCATCTCTCTTCTCCATCTCGGTAGATGTAGTTCTGCTTATGTTTATGCAGTTCAAGCTTTATCGACAGAGTCCTTTACTGCAGGGGCCATGGGCATGCTTCCCACACCTACAGGGAACGTTACTGGCCTAGACACCAACTGCTATGCTCTGAAATCCATCAGTATGTCTACCTCAAGGACGTGCTGCTGGGCTGTTCCCAGGGAATGACAGGCCTCAGGGGTACTATGGTAAACCCAGTCCTGAGAGACAAAGGACTTCTCTAACAGGCAATTTTGGTTCTAGGCCTCCCCCAAATGCCTTGTCAAACAGTCCTTAGATCATACAACTGTATGGTATGCTTCCATCCAACTTGCTTCCCACAGTTCATTATAGTCTGCCAGCAACCTTGCCTTTTTCAGTTCTCTCTTTTTTTCTCACGGTGATTCTCTAATATTTAAACTCTGTCAGTTTGCATCCTGTCTTAGCCTGAACTAACACATTGCTTCACGAGCTTCCTCCTCTGGTAGGTGTGTAGACTCCTGTCTGAGACCCTTGCTGTGACTGCTCACTGGCATTTTTACCTGTCAATTATGAAAGCTTTGCTTCATCATACTTGAGAGCTCTCACATGGCTACACTGTGAAGCAGGTGGCCTGTGTCAAGCTGTCTCCTAGCCTCATATGAACTGCAAACTCAGAGTTGGGACAAAACCAGAGTGCTTAGTTGTCCTCATGAGCACTCATTCTTCCAAAGTGCACCCAAGTAGTGAGAGCATGCTGGCCCTGTGAACAAGGCCAACTACAGCCCAAGCTAGCTCTAGGAGCTGACCTTGAGTATTGTGGACCTGAGGAGACTATTGCAGTCCTCAACCATTTTAGAAGCATTTTCCCTGATCCCTCCATCCATCCTCCACCACAAAATGTTAGGCCGCCTCTCAAACTCATTTCTGTTGGAGACACACTAAAGTGGGCTGGAGAGTGCTCAGGGACCACAGATCAAACACGCTCTCAGAGCTCTGCCCTGAAGGCACTGACACCCCAAGCCCCCTGGAATCAATCAAGCTTGTTCCAGGAAGAAACTAGGGTTTTTTTTTTTTCATTACAATTTATATTAAATATTATTTTGTAGCATAGTGGTTAGATAATCATATACTTTAAAAGTGTTTACCTAATATTTCCAGTACCTACCTGGTACCACATATAGTTATTACAATATTACTGACTCTCTTTCCTATGCTGTAATTAATGTCTCCATGACTATTTTGGTTTTTTTAAAGATTTTTATTTATTTATTTTTTTAGACACAAGGTAAAGAGGGAGAAAGAAAAGGAGAGAAAAACATCAATGTGTGGTTGCCTCTTGCACTCCCCCTACTGGGGACCTGGCCCACAACCCAAGCATGTGCCCTGATTGGGAATTGAACCAGCAACCCTTTGGTTCACAGGTTGGCACTCAATCCACTGAGCCACACCAGCCAGGACCCATGACTATTTTGTAACTATCAACTCATACTTCTTAATCCCTTCACTTTTTTTACCCAGTCCCCCAACACTCCTCCCCTCTGGCAACCATCAGTATGTTCTCTTTATCTATGAGTCTATTTATGTTGTTTTGTTTGTTTGTTTGTTTATATTGTTCTCTAGATTCCACAAATAAGTAAAATCATATGGTATTTGTCTTTCTCTGACTTTCTTACTTCACTTAGCATAATACAATCTAGGTCTACACACGCTGTCACAAATGGTAAGATTTCAATTTTTTAAAAAGGTTTATTTATTTATTTTTAGAGAGGGAAGGGAGGGAGAAAGAGAGAGAGAAATATCAATGTGTGGTTGCCTCTCATGTGGCATCTGGCCCGCAACCCAGGCATGTGCCCTGACTGGCAATAGAACTGGCAACACTTTGGTTTGCAGCCTGCGCTCAATCCACTGAGCTATGCCAGCCAGGGCAAGAGTTCAATTTTTGATGGCCACATAATTCCATTGTACCACCACTTTTTTATCCACTTATCTATTAATGAGCACTTGGAAGGCATCCATATTTGGCTATTGTAAATAATGCTGCAATGAACATAGGTGTGCATATATTCTTTCAAATCAGTGTTTCGGGTAACTTCAGATATATTTCTGTAGGAGACCACTCTACATGGCATGGGCCCAGCTCCCACTCAGAGAAGCACAGGACCCACACTCACTGTAGGTTCTCCCATGGGGAATCAGGCCTGCAATGTGCCTAGGCCTCTTTAAGTCTTGCTCTTGCTAAAAAACCTCCCTTACCCTGAATTTAGGACATTTACTGCAAAGTAACTTCCTAAAATCCATGCTAAACCTTCCAAGGATGAGTGTAACCTGTTCAACCACTTTTGCCTTTTCATTTGTAAATATCCCTTTTCTGTGATGTGATTAGTGGCATTGGCTCCTTTGTTTTCTGTAAAAGGTAACCACCTAAGTGAACCTGCACATAATAAATGAGGACCATCATGTAATGTGCCCAGAAACCCAATAAAAGCGGTCACAGCAAGGATAAAGGCTTTTGCTCCCCTTGACAGTAAAGCCATGCTGTCCCTTTTTCTCCACCAGACTCGGTAGTCCATGTGAATGTCTCATTTCACCCATAATGACACAGACACTACGGGCCAGTGTCTGCATCATATTTTCAAAGTGGAGTTTCTGGGTCATAAGGCAGTTCCATTTTTAATTTTTTAAGGAAACTCTATACTGTTTTTCATAGTGGCTGCACCAGTCTGCATTCTCACCAACAGTGCACTAGGGTTCCCTTTTCTCCACATCTTTGCCAGCATTTGTTGTTTGCTGATTTATTGATGATAGCCATTCTGACAGGTGTGAGGTGATATCTCATGGTTCTAATTTGTATTTCTCTGACAATCAGTGACATTGAAATTCTTTTCATGTGTTTATCGACCATCTGTATCTCCTCTTTGGAGAAGTGTCTATTCAGGCCCTCTGCCTATTTTTTAATTAGATTGTAATTTTTGGTTGAGTTGTATGAGTTCTTTATAAATTTTGGATATTAAACCCTTAACTTATGTATGATTTGGCCATATCTTCACCCATTCAGTGTGTTGTCTTTTTGTTTTTGTTGATGGTTCTCTTTGCTGTGCAAAAACTTTTTAGTTTGATGTATTTATTTATTTTTTTTATTTATTATTTATTTTATTTTTATATTTATTATTAATTTATTTATTTTTTTTCTTTTGTTTCCTTTGCTTGAGGAGATATATCAGAAAAAAATATTACTAAGAGCAATGCCAGAGATTTTACTGCCTATGTAAGAAACCATGTCTTAAATGCACATTACTAACTATTCATGAACCAAGCTTGCTAGAAGGGTCAAAAATAGTGAAGGTGGGATAAAGGAGATGTGTGCATATATACAATTGAATACCATTCAGTTGTAAAAAAGATTAAATACTTCCATTTGCAAACACGTGAATGAACATTGAGAATATCATGCTGAGTGAAATAAGTCAGATAGAAAAAGTTAACAACCATATGATTTCACTCATATCTGGGATATAAAACTGAAAGAAACAAATAAATAAGAAAAACAAACAAAAATTCACAGACAACAATATGGTGGTTACCAGAGGGAAGGGGGGTGGGAGATAGTAAAAGTTAAAGGAGGTCAAATATATGGTGACAGATAATGATTTGACATCGGGTGGTGGGCACACAATGCAACATACAGTTCATGTATCATAGAAATATGTACTTGAAATCTATATAATCCTATTAACCAGTGTCACTCAGTAAATTTAATTTAAAAAAAAAATAGTGAAGGCCTGGAATGAGAGAGATACAGGAGTGACTACAGCCATTTCTTTTACTGATGTTGGGGCCCCACACAATGTGTGGGCACGTGTGCTACAGCAAAGAACCTCTGGTCCAAGGGAGAATTGGTAACATAGAGGTCCAGGCCTGTGTGTCGGAAACTATTTCAGTGTCAGCAAAGATGCATAACTATGAAGTTGTTTTTTTGAGGTCACGGAGATAGGGGTTCTCTGCCTTGAGACATCTTATCAGTTCCTTTCTATGTCCATGTAGAGGGACCTAGAAAGGGATAGGCAAAATTTAATTCTGCCTTTTTTCATAGATGAGGGAAGCAAGTGGTAGTAGACAAATTCATGCAAAACAGATTGTAATCCCTGAAGACTAGAATATCAAAGGCATCTAGGAAATGATGCACAATTCTCTGAGACTGGAAGAAAAAGGAGCTTTGAGAGGACAGGACACACCTTATGTGATGATGAGAAAACACACCTTTTACACCACTGGTTTCTCTATCTACTCCAGAATGAATGTACAGAGCAGCCAGAGTGCTGGGCAGAAAGAATGCTGTGTGAGGATCCAAGATCAAGTACCTGCATGGAGAAGGTTGAGCCTTTGACAGCAGCTGAGCAGATGTGGGCTTGATGTCTGCACTGCATTACAACTTCGGTGTCAATCTGATGACCTCATCTCCCCAAAGCCTGAGATTAATTCTATTCATAAAACACCACTCATCAGATCAAAGTTAATCCTTTCCATACCAAACAGGTGGTACACAGATGGGTGACTCTGTCAAAGGACACAAACCTAAACCAGGCTGCTGCTCTGCAGAGAGATTAGTACACTGAGCACTTACCTTAAAGAACAGAAATTGAAGGACTTGTAGGCCAAAGAACTTGTAATACTCATTTGTTGATAACCTTAAATTCTATTTCAATTTTTAAACTTTATTCAAAAATGCAGAATTCCTCAAATATTACTGACATATTTGTATTTACTGTTATCGCACACTTCTCAACACCATCACCAAAACACGCACACATTTGTAGATTCTATGTCATTGAAGTATCTCTACCAAAAGGTGAGTATAACAACTAAGACTCTGTATGATATCTTGATAAAGAGCTTGACTTGTGGAGCCAGAGTCCTAGGTTTGAAATCCAGTTCTGCCGTTTATCAGTCATGTCATCTTGGGCAAGTTACTCAACCTCACTGTGTCTCAATTCCTCATTTTTTAAATGGAGTTAAAGCAGTACCTGACTCACATAGCCATTGTGAAGATTATTAAGTTGATCTGGAAAGTACTGACAATAGGGCCTGGGTCTATGTGTCAGCTTTAACCTGAGCCCACAGCAAACTCAAAAGTGTGACTTGTACAAAAGAATTTTCCAACTTGAAGCTAGAAGGCTGGTCTTTTGTATTCCCCTATCAGTCAGTTAAAAATATACATTAAAGAAGAGGTGATCTTAAGTGCTGGAGAAAGAAAGAATAGCCCCCTCATTCCAACAATCTTATTACATAGGTAAAATCTCATTCAGCTTGGGACAAAAATATCATATTTCCAACGTGTACACATTTGAGAGATGGAAGCAACAAGTTCAGACATTTTCTGCCCTTCCACACAATTCCGTGTATTCCTCTAATTTTCTTTCACAGTGAGTTCTAATATTAGCTCTCTGTAGCAGTAAGCCTCTGCAACATTTTTAGTCTTTAACTAAATGATTCTCATGAGTACCTTGTGAACTGAATGCTGATCTGAGAACTCTAGTTTCCCAGTTTGTAAATGACTTCACATTAACAGAAATAGCTCAAATTTTATTGGCTTATGGTTCCACTTATCCTCAATACCTCAACTGCTTACCCCCTCCCACCAAGTACCCCATGAGCCTGCAGGGACTGAGTTACAAGTGCTCACTACCAGCCTGCTCCCTGCAGCATGGACCTCCACCACAATGATCTTCCAGACACCACCATAACCTCCCCCAGTGCTCTGCCCGGGCTCTGTGGTTACACTTCAACATAGGCTTTCCAGCCTGGGCTTTTGCTGAGGCTCTAATGTTTAAAAAAGCTTCTTTTTTAAGGATTAAAATATCCCTTTTAGTTGCACTCATGGTACCTGTGCCCTGACAGTACACAGACATGAGTCCAATGAGGGGGTTAAAACAGGAAAATCCTAAGGATAGGCATGAGTTACCTCTCTTTGGCAATGACACGTTTTCAAACTGGGTCCCTAAGCTAGAGTTTCCCAGAGGCACCTCAGTTCTCATGCTTATGGCTGTCTAATTGAGTCTAGTTGTATATCTATAAATTAAACCTGACCTCAGCCAGAATCTTGACCTGCAAAAGTGAAAGTCAGTGACCCACACACTGGGCCATAAATACAATTAGCTTTATTTTTTCCTTAAAAAATTAGAGTGAATTACTATATTAATTAGGGTTCTGCAAAGAAACAGAACTGAGGGAGAGAAGGAGCGGGGACAGAGAGAGAAATATATTATAAAGAATTGCCTCTTGTGTATATGGGGGCTGAGAAGTCCCATTATATGCCCTCTGCAAGCTCAAAACCCAGGACAGCCAGTGGGGTAATTCAGTCAAATCCAAAGGCCTGACAACCAGAGAAGCAGAACAAATCCCAGTCCGGGGCAGGAAAAGATAAGATGAGACGTCTCTGCTCAACAGTGAACAGAAGGGAAAAGGGGGGCAAATTCCTCCCTGTTTACCTTTTGTTTTGTTATGTTCATGCCCTCAGTGAATTGAATGAGAGCCACCCACACTGAGGAGGACAACCTACATCCATTACTGAATTCACTGATTCAAATACTAACATCTGGAAGCACCCTCACAGATACACCCAGAAAAAATGTTTAATCTGAGCACCCTGTCTCAAGTGAAGTTGATATATAAAATTAACTATCACAAGTATTAAATTCTTAAGAGGTAGCCAAAGTACCTACTTTGTAAATACCTTGTAGGAACCTTTTAGGAACCCTAACCACATGTATGAATCCTAACCAAAGTTTTTAGCTCACAAGGACTGTCTTGTTGCTTATTATGAAACCATCCCACCATCTTCACAAGAAGGAACCAAGGAATACTTCACACTAATACTGCCCTTCAGGCAAATGTATAACCACATCCAACTATTTCATATTTTTTCTTCTAATAAATGAGATATGAAATGAGTTCTGAGGCAGAAAAATGCTATGAGCGATTTTGGTTTTTTAACAGTGAGAAGCTTTTGGATATAACAGCCTGGATCCCTTCCTTCTACCACCAACAGATGGGACACAATACCCACCCATGAGCCATTAGGGTCTTTGGTTATTATTTTTCCTAGGGTTCAGCTGGAACACATTCAGAAAAATAATACACATCTTAGGGGCAGGTGTGCATTACAATTTTGGAAAGTAATCCTGACTTTTTTTCCTCCCTTGTCTATTTCCCATTACACTGAAAACTGAAGTTCTCTCTGGTTCTATTTGGACTTTACTGGGAGGATGCAGCTTGGCAAAAGCACAGTGACACTCTGCAAATGGTTTGTAAAAATGCCGATGGTCCCACATGGGAGTCAGTACATCTACCATTCGAACGAGATTGTATTGGCTCTGTTGGCAGTAATATGAGAGTATGTATGCAGTTATCACTAAAAGGCTTTTCATACTGTGACAATCAGATCCCCTGGTGCTCAGACACCACATTCATTTTCTAGCTCATTCATCATGTGAACAAAATGAGGGAATGATGGGATCTGTTCCTCACTGTTACCCGTCATTTAGTGTGGACACCACATTCAGTTTTTTTGGATGGAAAAAGAAATATAAATAAGAGGCTTATCACTCCTAACATCTGACAGTCCGAGCAGCTCATGAGCCCTAATTTAACTCAGAAACCACATGACAACAAAAAAGCCCTTGAGAAAATGGGATGGTGAATCTAGCAGAGCCTGCCTGGCAAATTTGAAGCAGGTATACCTTCAAAACCCTCCTTATTTTATCACCTTCTGGATAGACCTTTCAGCTAAATTCAAATGTTTTTATCTAAATTAGAATAAAATTTCATACTTTTTGGCTCTGTAAATCCACTCTCAAGAATTTATTCTGAAAAAACATCAGAGATGTGTATAAATATAAATATTCAAGGATATCTATTGCTATGATATTTAAAATAGTGAAAAATTAGAAATAACCCAAATCTCCAGCAAGTGTAAATTACTCAAAATAAATTATATCACCCACCATAAACAATGTTTGTGAAGAATATTTAAATATATGAAGAAATACCCAAATATATCAAGTACAAAAAATCAGATTACAAAAATATATGTAAGCTGTATGGCCAATTATATAAGAAAAAAAGTATAAGCAATTATTCTCTCTAGGTAGTAGAAGTATAAATAATGGGGTTTTTACATTTTCTGTATTTTTAATATTTTAACAATAAACATATGTAAGAAAACTATAATAAACAACCTTTCAAGAATTCAAGACCAATAGACTACCTTACTGGCCTATAACTGTGTTCATTTTCTTTCTTTAGTAAATAAGAAACAAACAACTAACTTTAGACTGGGAGATATTCCTATATAGAAAGTAAACAGAATTCAAACCACAAACCACAGAAGCAAAATGGATAAAGGTACTAAAGGATAATACATACCTACAAAACATTCCCTGTTTAGTTTTCTTCTTCAATTAAAATATACTGCTGACTTCCAGTAAAGATGGTAACATAGGTAAACACAGCTTGCCTCCTCACACAACCACATCAAAATTACAACTAAAATATAGAACAATCATCACTCAGAACCACCAGAAATGGAGTTGAGTGGAAGTCTGACAACTATGGAATTAAAGAAACTACATCCATTCAGACTGGTAGGAGGGGTGGAGATGCAAAACACGCTGATCACATATCAATATGTGGTATATAAAAATTCAAGAAAGGATATCTCAGGATTAAGAAGTCCTAGTCCAACACCAGGCCCCCCATCCCAAGGTTCCAGTGCAAGGAAGATAAATCTCCACAACTTCTGGCTGGAAAAAACAGTGGAGATTGAGTAGGTAAAAGAAAGAAACCTCTGAAGTCCCAAGCAGTTCCTCTTAAATAACCCACATACAGACTTACTCAGACTCACACCCTCTGAGCTCCAACACCAGGGCAGCAGCTTGAAAGGCAGCAGTGGCATACAGGGAGGAACTGAAGTGTCTGGTATCAAGGCAAGACTGGTGGACAGCTTTCTCCTAGACAGAAAGGTAGGCAGAGGCCATTTTTGTTTTTCTGAGCCCTGCCCCAACAGAATCACAGACTCAGAAAGCAGGTACCATATCTGAAATTCCATCAACCTGGCTAACACTGTTGGCCCTGCTTTGAAGGCAGCCATCTCAGATTGCTTTATAGCTCATTCAGGGAGACCCTGGGCAAAACACAGGTGGGGGATGACCTTGGCCTTCACCACCCAGGAAACCTCAGAGCCTGCATACCCACTGGGCAACTACAGACCACATTGGAGCACCACTAACCTGCCCCTGCACAGCTGTTGCTCCACTGAGGGTATAGGTTGGTTGTCAGTGGTCACAGCCAGTCCTTACAGCTGACCAAAGTGGGTAAATCCCTCCCATTGACCAGCCAACAGCAACCAAAGCTCAACTACAAGAGGAGGGTGTGCTCAGCCCACAGGAAGGATGTACCTCAAGTACCCATCTTGAGAGATAGGGGATGTTATGCCACTGGACCCAAATGAAAGTACAGATCAAAACTCTAAAAAAAGAACTAAACAAAATGGACATAAACAATCTATCAGATGCAGAGTTCAAAACACTGATCATGAGGATGCTCAAGGAACTTAGTGAGGACCTCAACAGCATAAAAAAGATCCAGTCAGACAGTCAGAAACAAAGGATACACTAACTGAAGTACAGAACAATCTGTAGGGAAACAACAGTAGAGTATATGAAGCCAAGAATCAAATCAATGATTTGAAACATAAGGAAGCAAAAAACAACCAATCAGAACAAGAAGAAGAAAAAAGAATTTAAAAAATTAGGATAGTGTAAGCAGTTTCTAGGAAAACTTCAAGTGTTCCAACATTGGCATCATAGGGGTGCCAGACAGAGAAGAGAAAGAGCAAGATATTGGAAATCTATTTGAAATATTAATGAAAGAAAACTTCCCTAATTTGGTGTAGGAAATAGGCATGCAAGCCAGAAGCTCAGAGTCCCAAACAAGTTCTATGCAAAGAGGCCCACTCCAAGACACACCATAATTAAAATGCCAAAGGTTAAAGATAAGGAGAGAATCTTAAAAGTAGCAAGAGAAAAGAAGTTAGTTACCTACAGGGGAGTTCCCATAAGACTCTCAGCTGATTTCTCAAAAGAACCTTTTCAGGCTAGAAGGCATTGACAAGAAATACTCAAAGTCATGAAAAGCAGGGACCTACAGCCAAGATTGCTCTATCCAGCAAAGTTATCATTTAGAATCAAAGGACAAAGAGCCTCCCAGACAAGAAAAAACTAAAGGAGTTTATCATCACTAAACCATTATCATATGAAATATTAAAGGGACTTATTTAAGAAAAAGAAGATTAAAACTATGAACAATAAAATGGCAATAAATACATATCTATCAACAATTAAATCTTAAAAACAAACTAAGCAAACAACGAGAACAGAGACAGAATCATGGATAAGAGAGGGTTTTGATGGTTGCCACATGTAGAAGGTGTCAGAATGGGTGAAGAGATGAGGGGATTAAGAAATACAAACCAGTACTTACAGAATAGCCATGAATTTAGTCTACAGTATAGGAAATGGAGTTAACAAATAACTTATGTGCAAGCCCCATGGACATGAACAATGGTGTGGGAGGGAGCCTGAGGGAGTGGGGAGCTGGGTGGAGGAAAGCAAAGGGGGAACAACTGGAACAACTGTAATAGCATAATCAATAAAATATTTTTAAATATTTTAAAAATAATAAGTATAGCATAATAAATACACACACAAAAAGAATATACTGCCATTCACCACAGAAACATGGCAATGTAGACATTTCTGCTTGGAGTTTTCCAGGCATGAAATGTCCATTCGTTGGTTCATTAATTCAACATAGAGTCACTGGAAACCTCTAGGTCTCTGTAACTGCTCCAGACAATGGAAAGAGAGTGGCAAACAAGCTAGAAGTGGTCATGTTACAGAGCAGAGCACCAAACAACCAAGGGGGGCCCGGGAGCCCGGGAGGGTGATGCTCTTACTGAAAGAAATTTGGGTCCGTCTTGTCCACCGCCATAAAGGAAAGATATATCTCAATGCCAGAGATTTGTGAAAAGGAAAGGAAAACGTTTATTTTGTGCTATACAAAATTTAAGGCAGTGACCTAATGTTTTTATCAGAAATCTTAAAGTCCCCTAAAACACCCACTAATGCACACAGTTCTTTCTTCCCCCTTGCCCAGTATGGGGTACCGTATCTCAGGAAAGGAAATAGAAGTCCAGTCTCAGGCAGTGTCTGGTTCTTCCCAGTAATCCGTGCTTGGCTGGTAGGCCTCTCTCGGTTCTCAGCACCATCAGCTGTGTCGCCGGAATCTCTGCTAAAACCAGGTGACGGTTCCCCCTACTACTGCTGTGGGGGAACCCACTCTGGCAAAGGTGCGTGGTCCTCTCTCCACCAGTCCAGCCACGTGGTCCTTTCTCCACCAGTCCAGCCACGTGGTCCTCTTTCCTCTGCAGGACCACGGGAGTCCCCACTCAGCCAAATCCGCGTGGTTCTCTCTTCCACAGAGATGCGAGAGCCCTCTACTCTGCCAAATCCACGTGGTTCTCCCCACAGAGCTGTGGGGAGACGGGGTTGCCACTCGGCATTGGCCGAGTGGCAACTTTCTGCTAAATCCACATGGTGAATCCTCTCTCACAGGGCTGCGGGTGCCCTCTACTCTGCCAAAGCCTCGTGGTTCTCCCTCTCTCATGGCTGCCGTGTCTGGGTTTAAATCCCCGCGCCAAACTTCCTCTGCAGCCCTATTTCCGACTCCTCCTACACTTGGCCACACTTGCCCTCAATCTGCTGTCCTTTCCAGCCTTTCTGGTCACCATCATGGGTCTGGGCAAGTGTCACCCCATGTCCTGGAACCAATCTCCTCCAAGCTCCCACCCAAGCGCTGAAACT
>PVIA01017044.1:0-16840 GCA_004024845.1 Tonatia bakeri
TCAAAAAGGTAGAAAAATCTAAATAAACCATCTAACACTACACCTAAAAGTACTAGAAAAAACAACAAACAAAGCCCAAAGTAAGTAGCAGATAAAAAATAAGATCAGAGTGGAAGCAAATTACATAGAGACTGAAAACACAATTCAAAAGATAAATAAATCCAGAAACTTGTTCTTTGAAAAGATAAAACTGATGAATATTTAAGCAGATTCATCAAGAAAAAAGAGGACCCAAATAAATAAAATCAGAAATGAAAGATGAGAATTAATGACTGACCCCCAAGAAAATACAAAGGATTATAAGAAAGTACCATGAACAACCACATGCCAAGAGACTGGACAACCTGAGCAATATGAATAAATTTCTAGAAGCATACAATCTTCCAAAATTGAATCAGGAAGAAGCAGAAAACTGGAATAGACCAGTAACAACTAATAAAATTGAAACAGAAATAAAAAAAGAGAAAGAAAGAAAAGCTCTCAGGAAACAAAAGTCCTGGATCAAATGGCCTCATAGGCATGTTTTACCAATCAGTCAAAAAGTAGTATTTATCCTTCTCAAACTATTCCAAAAATTCAAGGGAAAAATTCAAATAAAGCTAATTACAAAATCAGATAAAAACACAGCAAAGAAAGAAAACTATAGGCAAATATCCTTGATGAACATACTTACATTCTCAATAATATAAGCAAACCAGATCCAGCAATGCATTAAAAATATCATACTCCATGATCAAGTGGAATTTATCCCAGGGGTGCAATGTTGGTACAATATTCACAAATCAGTGAATGTGATACATTGCATAAACAAAACAGAAGATACAAACCACATGATCATATTGATAGATGCAGAAAAAGCATTTGATAAGATCCATCACTCATTTATAATAAAAAATCTCAGTAAGGTGGGAATAAGGAGATCGTACCTCAAAAGAACAAAGGCCACATATGAAAAAACTACAGCTAACATTTTACTCAATGAACAAAAACTAAAAGCGTTGCTCTTAAAATCAGGAACTAGACACAGGTGTCTGCTTTTATCACTCTAATAAACAGTGCTAGAACTCCTAGCCATAGTGATCAGACAAGAAGAAGAAATTAAAGGCATCCAAATTGGAAAAAAGGGAGAAAAAAATAAACAAATGGGACTACATCAAATTAAAAAACTTCTGCTCAGCTAATGAAACCATCATCAAAATGAGAAGACCCATTAGAGAACATATTTGCCAATGATACATTGGACAAGAGTTCACTCTCCAAAATATATAAAGAACTTGTATGACTCAACTCCAGGAAGAAAAACAATCAAACTGAAAAATAGACGAAGGGCCCTGGCTGGTGTAGCTCAGTGGATCGAGAGCAAGCCTGCAAACCAAAGGGTTGCAGGTTCAATTCCCAATCAAGGCACGTGGCTGGGTTGCAGGCCAGCTCACCAGTAGGGGGCATGTGAGAGACAACCACACATTGATATTTCTATCCCTTACTTCTTCCTTCCCTTCCCCTTTCTCTAAAAATAAAGAATCTTAAAAAAAAATAAAAGATGAAGAAACATTTTAAAAAATGGGCAAAGGGCCTGACCTGAATAGACACTTCTTCAAAGAGGATGTACAGATGGTCCATAGACACATGTAAAAATGCTCAATATCATCAGCCATCAGAGAGATGCTAATTAAAAACACAATGAGATATCATCTCATACCTGCCAAAATGGCTCTCACTAATAAATCAATAAACAATAAGTGCTGGTGAGGATGTGGAGAAAAGGGAATTCTCATGAACTGTTGGTGGGAGTACAGATTCTACAGCCACTGTGGAAAACAGTGTGAAGTTACCTTAAAAAATTGAAAAGGAACTGCCTTCTGACTCAGCGATTCCACTTCCAGGAATATATCCTAAGAATCACAAAACACCAATTCAAAAAACTATATGTGCTCTTATATTCATAGCAGCATTATTCACAATAGCAAGACTTGGAAACTGCCTACGTTCCCACCAGTAGGTGAGTAGGTTAAATGGCTGTGGTACATTTACATAATGGAATACTATGCAGCAGAAAGAAAGAAGGAATTCCTACCTTTTGTGACAACATGGATGGAACTGGATACTATAATGCTAAGTGAAGTAAGGCAGACAGTCAAAGACAAATATCATATGATCTCACTCATAATTGGAATCTAATGAACAAAAGAGAATGAGAGGCATAGAATCATGGAACAGACTGACAGCTGTAAGAGGAGAGGGGGAAGTTGGGTGCTGGTTGAAAGATGAGGAAGGGATTATTCAAAGAACATATATGCAGGACCTATGGACAGTGTTTTGGGGATTGCCTGAGGGAGGTAGGGCTGGGGGGAGTGGAGCAAAGAGGGACAAAATTGGAACAACTATAATAGCATAAAGAATAAAAAGAACTAAAACTGTAAGATTTCTGGAAGAAAACTTGTAAACAAGGGGGAAAGAATCATAACATTGGTCTTGGCAATGATTTCCTATTATGACACCAAAGGCTTAGCAACAAAAGTAAAAATAGACATATGAGACAATATCAGACTAAAAATCTTCTACAAAACAAAGCAAACAACCCACAGTCAAAAGTCAAACCACAGAATGGAAGAAAATATTTGAAAGCCATATATCTGATAATAAATTAATGTCCAAAATATATATAAGGAACTTTTACAACTCAACAGCAGAACAAGCAAATAACTACATTAAAAAAATGAGAAAGGACTTAAATAGATATTTCCTCAAAGAAAATATATGAATAACTAGCAGCCATATGAAAAGATGCTCAACATCACTAATCATCAGAGGAATGCAGATGAAACCACAATGAGGTATCACCTCGCACCTGTTGGGACAGTCATTAAAAAATAGAAAATAAAGCAAACTAAATGCCCATCAGTGAGTGGATCAAAAAACTATGGTACATTTACACAATGGAATACTATGCAGCAGAGAGAGAGGAGTTCCTACCCTTTGCAACAGCATGGATGGAACTGGAGAGCATTATGCTAAGTGAAATAAGCCAGGCAGTAAGGGACAAATACCATGTGATCTCAACTTTAACTGGAACATAATCAACAAAAGACAAAAAGCAAGCAAAATATAACCAGAGACATTGAAATTAAGAACAATCTGATAGTAAACAGAGAGGAGGTGGGAGGGGATAATGAGAAGGGTTTTCAGGAACTACTATAAAGGACACATGGGTAAAACCAAGGGGGAAGTTGGAAGCAAGGGAGGGAAGTGGGTTTGGCTGGGGTTGGGGGTGTGGTAGAGGGAAAATGCAGACAACTGTAATAGAACAAAAATAAAATAATAAAAAAATAGAAAGTGTTTTGATGAGAATATGGAGAATGTGGAATCATTATACACTGTTGGTGGGAATGTAAAATGATGCAGGCACTATGGGAAATAGTATGGAGTTTCCTGAAAAAATTCAAAATAGAACTGCCATATAACCATCAATCCTACATTATGTTATCCAAAAGAAATCAAAATGGGATCAAAGAGATATTCGCATTCCTAGGTTCCTTGCAGTATTATTCACAATATACAAGAAAAGGAAACTACCTAAATATTTAAAGACTGATGAATGCGTAAGGAAAATGTACATACATAAATGAAATACTATTCATTATTGAAAATACTATCCTTGAAAAGAAAAGGACATCCTATCACGTACTAATAACGTGGATGAACCTTAAGAACATTATGCAAAGTGAAGTAAACCAGTCACACAAAGACATACACTGCATGATCTCCCTTATATAAAGTATCTGAAATAGTTGAATTCATTGAAGTAGAAAGAAACATGGTGCTTACTAGTGGCTGGGAGACAGGATAATGGAAAGTTGCTGTTCCAAGGCTTAAAATCACAGTCATGCTGAAAAAAAAATTTGCAAGTGTTTGATTTAAAATATTATCCTTATAGTTAACAATACTCTACTGTTTACTTAAATATTTCTTATGGGGTAGAACTCATGTTATGTTTCAACCTTCACAGGACATTTGGTCCTGTTCAGAATGTCCATGGAGACATTCGTTTCACATGTAAAGGCCCTGGTAATTTTGTCCTTTCAAAAATGTCTATGAGCATATTTGGTTAGCATCAAATGGTCCTGTCAAAAACGCCCAACCATTCTGCTTCTGCCCTTGTTTCCACTCTGCTTTGAAAATGTCCCTGGGTTCAAAAAGCCCATAACATTTATTTAAACCTTTGGTTTATGGAATTAATCCATAAGAAATACTGTAATGTTTTATTGGTCCAATAATTGTATTATAGCTGTATTGCAAACAATAATTCTTCTCGCGTCAGTATCCTGGCTGGTCATGGCACATAGGGTTAGGTAGATTGATAGGCTGGACCACATGTCACTAATCATTTTAACACACACAAAAAAGATAATGGTATAAAGCTAGCCTGTATTTTATTTGAAAACATAATTACAATTTCTAAGATTTTAGTCTATTTTAACTTCTAAATAAACTCTGATCATTGAGGGGGGTTATGCCTAATTTACACACAAAAACATGTCATGCCAGACATGGCATTAAACAAGGAGATGGTTTTAGAATTGGGGAGAAAGGAAATAGACATACTTAGTTGGTGAATCCTGAAGCAGTGCTAATGTTTCAGGTCTCCTTAAAGTTCGAATAGGATATAGGCAAAGGAAATGGATGATAAAACATATTCACCTTAACTATACAAAGTTGAGTCTTAAATTTTCATAAATATATATCATAGTCTTTAGAGAAACCTCTTCCTATATTTCAATGTTATTTAAAATCTATTTTTCTAAACTTTTTGACTCTGTCTTGAAAATGATCCCATAAAGCCTGAAAAATAATAAACTCAAAGGTCTAAAATTGCCTTAAGTATATCTTCATGTATAACCCAATGTTTCCAGTCATCTTGTACAAATTTGCAGTTCAGTGATTCTTGGTTAAACATTCCCTTGACCAGATACACCCTCTGATATCTACACTATTCCTAACTGGCATTAACTCTATGTGTCCTTGTACTCATTATAACTAGTGTGAGATTTTGCTCATCAACATATTTGATAGCACTATTATTGTCCTTGTGCAAAATGCAAAGGCAGTGGGTTGGTATTAGAAGTTTGGTCCACGAGAGTTCTCATAGTAACTTGTTGCCTTGCTTTGGGACTGGAAAGGTTCCTTCTATAATAAAAAAACTAATGCTGAGGAACAGCTTATTCGTTTAGTGTCCAATTCTATCCAGCACTCCTTGTTCTATGTACCGTTTTCTGATAAATTGTAGCTTTTAATCATTTTATAATTGCTTCTTTTTTAAAAATATGCTCTATTTTTTCATGTTGAGAGGTCAGAATTATGCCAATTTTCAGAAACGTAAGCTTTTTATACAATCTTTGCAAAGAGAAAACCCCTTTAAAAAGAGCTACTTGCCCTTATTTAAATTCCTACATATTTACATTTTATTCGATGGCTCCCTCTGAAAAAGAAATATGGTTGTGCAATTGCTCACTTTGCAATTCCCACATTAATTTTCTCTGTGGAAGCCTGCAGATGCACAGAAATTAAATACAGAATTATGTAGAAAATGAATGATCTGTAAATTCATTTGATATACCCATAGGTATCTCCTTCCAAACTGGGGTGCTTTAAGTAATATGCTGCATTGATTTTCTTGTATGTCACGTCACATTGGGTTTGTATGTCTTATTATACAATATTATCACTTTATGGTGCAATGGCTTTTGTGGTGACACTGTGAACATAGCATAATGTGATGTGCCATGGCTATGAAGTATCATAAAACTATGATCCTCTAGAGTCAGTGAATCATGCCGTTTCTCTACTGCAGCTCCAGAAGACAGAGAGAACTGCAGGAGGCATGTGCTTTGTAGGATATCCAAATTTGTTTATCATCTACCTCATTGGAGTCATGTAAAATTATATGTTGATATAATTACTAATACTAGTAATACCAAAATATTTTGAATTTGAATTTGATACAAGAAAAATTACCTGTTCCTAAAATGAGTTGCTACATCCTTTCATTTCTGCATTTATGGAGTGTAGTAAAAGAAAATATCTTGCATCTCTGACCTAATATTTTCCTCATGTTGTGTAAAGAATGGAGAGAATTGCTCTTCTCAAACATGGCACTTGCCCTGGGAGAACTGGTCACATTGTTACAGGGACAATTCAGTGGTTTTTGACTGCTACCTATGATGGGTTTTGCTTTTCTGTCTCTTGGTTTAAAATGAATCTTTTAGTCCACAGAGACCTTCAAAGTGGAATAACCTTGGGTTTTTCTTCCTTTTGATGCTTCACTGTAATGATTTGTTTCTGGAAGAGCTTTCATGTCACTATAACACTGAGTTAGAAGAAAATGTAACCTTCTCTGCTCATCTACAGTCTTAAAAGGATACACTCCAATAAAAACCAATTTTTATTGAAATCATTTCAAAATAAATTTCACTATGAAAATTTTCTTGTGGATATTATTTGCATGAAAGTAAATGATTGGCTGTGGTTTAATTTAGAGACTGGATAACTTAAAACCATCATCAACAATATTACAAGAATTCTATTAACACATTCTATGTAACACACTACATCTTTGTAAATATTATCTAATTTAATTTTCATGAATATATATGGATTATTATTGAATTTTATAGACAAGGAAACTAAAATTAATCCAGATTCACTTATTCTCCTGTGGTTCTTTTTCAGTCTTGTTCCAGGACCAAAGTCATATTTCTGCTGTTACTTCATCTTGTCAGAAACTTTTAGGGAGGTGTTACTATCCAATTTTTTCTTTATATATGTGCTTTAATTGCACTAGCAAAAAGATATTCACCACATCATCAAACATTTGAATCCAGTACATTTTTACAAAACAAGCCAAGTTATGTAAATGTTGCCCCAAGTCATATTATCATTAGCTGAAATAAAAATTTTGAGCTCTGAAAGCTCTTAGACAAGTAACACTATCAGAGCTCATTTAAAAAGCAGAGAAAACATGAATGAGGGACCTGTGGATGGAGCCAAGAGGGGATGGGATTGAGGGTGGGAGAAAGTGGTGGTGGGGGATGGGGAATGGAGACAACTGTATTAGAACATCAATAAAAATAAGTAAAAAAAATTGCCTTGGACTTAAATGTGATGAAGTGATGCACTTAAAGAACAGGGATAAGTTCAGGGGAAAGGTATGTCCATCTGCAGATCCTCTCTCCATTAGGCACGGGTCAGCTTTTATTTTGCTCCCAACTTTCCTTTCCATGTACTAACTATCTACAGAAATGTATTACTGCTTCATGTTTTTATCTTCTGTTGATTAATAGGTTAATGATTTTCTTTTATATTTATATATAATTCCATAAATGATATATTTCCTGAATTAATTAAAATACCCATTCCATTCCACTGGGAAAAATGTAGGGTGCAATGTAGCATGCTCTTCTTTAAAACTTGACCTTGAATTGATATAAGGTTGAAAGAAGTTTATTTCTAAACCCATTTAATTCAATATTGTTTTGTCAATGAATAAATGCATCCTAATTTTTCATGTTGATGTCCATGTGATTATAATATTTACTATGAAATTAATAACTTTGAAATATTCATGTATTATTCCAGATTGCTGACATGATAATATGTTGTAGGAGTATTATTAATTTTAAAAGTTCCTATTAATGAATTGGCTTATTTGTCTCTCATTAATCTCCATAGGACAAAGAATTCTTGCACGAAGACATAATGTTGTGGATATAATTGCAAATTTTTAGTAAAATAATCATAAAATATTTTCATGGCTCTGATTAGTTTTGCTCTCCTATAAACCAATGTGTGTGTGTGCATGTAAGTATCTGTATATGTTTTTAAATATGTATGTTAAATTACATAGTAAGATTATAAGATAGGACTATCCATGTGTTGCTTCTAATTATTTATTAGAAGTAAAAATAGAAGTATAAAAATGTCAATTTTCAGAAATAAAAAGCTATGATTCAAGAGTATTGTACATATGCCAAAGTAAAAAAGCACATGATGAGAAAAATAAAATATTTAAATGAGGTCTGTCTGAAATGAAAGCACTCATACTCATTACAGGTGTTTTGATATGAGACAATACTATATGCATGTTAGTAAGAAAAAAATGATCTCTTTGTATTTTTTTAAAAAAACTTTTTTTCTGAACATATAAAGAGTCTACTATTTTTGTTTCTTTTTGGATTTGTAATCATAAAGAAATGTATAATTCTGGAATTCTGGAACTATTTACAAGAGAGTTACTCAGTCTTGCAGTGACATTTTATGTTGGAAAATGTTTGTTTTCAGGAACTGTTCTTAGCATGGTAAGATGTTTAATAGCTCCTTGGACTATATTTAGTTGTGCCGATCAAAAATGTTTTTAGAAATTGGACAAAATGCTGAGGATTGGGAAGTGGGAGGTGTCAAAATTGACCTTGGTTGAGAATTGATGTTCTAAAGTAAACTCTACTTACTTTAAAGCTCCTGACTTCAGCTCTGAAACCTTCTCCCTAGAAGTAATTTCAAGATTATATTTTTCTAAATGTGACATTATATTTGTCATTTTCTTTCAATTTACACCTTTTCAAAACCTCTATTCTACAATTACCTGTGCTAACTTTTTTTTTAACATACTACATATTTTGTCAGATATTAACACCATGGTTTGAACATTGAATGACTTTAAGACCTAAAAGGCCTGCGTATGAGAGCAGTCTTGAGCCTTCATAAAGGACTTTATTGGGCAGATTGGCATTATAAAAATCATACCAGATATTCCCCCAAAATGAATTTTTGATACTTACCATTTTGGATATAATGATTCTTGCTATTCAAATTCCCTGTAAACCTGGTCTCAAAAACCATTTTTTTTTTTTTACCAACTGAGTTGGGTGCTTGCTCTTCAGAGAACTTTAGTCCTAACCTAATTATTTTGTTTAATAATATCCTCTTTTTCTGTTGACACTTATATTGGTCTTGATGTACTGTGTGACTAATAGAGGAAACTGAAATCTTCTAAAGTGAGAGAGTTGTTTTCCAAGATTAAGCACATAATCAGGTATCGTCATCATTAGTTTGGACCTTAATAATTTTGTACTCCATTTAACCTAGAAAATAAATCCCATAATTGTGGGTAAATGTCTTTATACAGTTTAAGTATTTAAAATTCAGTTTAAAATTTAAAATGAGAAAGTTAAAGAGACAAAAAGTGTTTTAATAGAGAACAGTACAGTTCACAAGTTTAGAAATTTCTCAGTGGTCCCTTGTCAAAGTATATATCACAAGGATAAATCAGATCTTGTTTGAGTTTTTTTTTTTAATTTAGAGATATGAGCATTTAGTTCTTTGTTTACTTTATTACATTTCCTCAATCAAAACAATGTAGTTGCTTCATTTCCTAATTCCTGAGATCCTTTTTGTCTTTTTTTTAAATTGAGGTACATTTCCTTTGACTTTCCTTCTTTGGTATACTTATTTACTTATTTTGTATCTTAGTTAAGAACTTATCCATTTGAAAAATGAAATTAGATTTATCCCCTTTTTCACCTGCTTGAAGAAATAACAACTTGAAATTCTGAAAAGATGTATATAAATTTACCTTTGTATTATCATTGAAAATTGCTAAGGAAATGATAATTTAAGTCAGAAAAGTTGGGAGTATTTACTGTGCTAAGTGAAAGTAAATATAAAGAGTATGGTTACAGTGAGAGCAGAAGGCTGGGTTTATTTAGTTGAATGATTAAGAAGACTTTAAAGTCTATATCATCTGTGTACCTTGGTTTCAAGTTGTCTGAGAGAGGTTTCAACTTGTCTATAAAAATAGAGTTGATAAAATTAAATCAAATTATAATAAAAAGTTTTAATATTATCAATGTATTTCCAATTTAGAAGGCTCTTATCTCAATTTGTATTTATTGATTTTATGCATGTGAATGTAGATTTTATATACTTGTATTCAGAGAGTAGAAGAGTGAACCATGTGCTCTGGTTGTTACTCTTTTATGATTTGAGCATGCATGTCAATTAGAATTAATACTTACATTGTAACCAATGTCATTATTTCACTTCCAAACAGAGGTAAAGATTTCGTTTAGATTTCCCATTGTATTTGCAAGGTTAGGTCCTGTTGTTATGCAGCTATGGCTTTTATATTTGATCCAAAATATTAGTTCTAAGAAAGCATATTTTTCATTTCTTCTTCTCATATCAGTCTCTTTTCCTCCTTATTCCTGCTTTGTAGCATGTTCTTGGTCTGCTAGAACATGATTAGAAAGTGAGTGTAATGATACCTTTATAGATCAGGATGGTCTACAGTTATACTAGGGTAAAAACAAAAACCTCCCAATCTCAGTGGCTTAAATTAAAACAAAAATAAAGATTTTATTCTTGTTCTCACTGTGTGCAGCTAGGGTCATTGTGGATTCTCTTCTGTATCACTGGCACTCTTGGTTCTGCAATAATGGGACAACCCTACTTGGAATATTGTCCCTGTGGCAGAAGGTAAGACAGACTGGTGAATTGCACACTGGCTCTATTCTGTCAAGAGTGATTCTTATATTTTACCCATATTTCAGTGGCTGAAGAAGTTAACTGACCACTCCTTACTTCTAGGATACAGAGAGCAAGATTATTTCATTACCCTAGGAATTTGTGGGCAACACCAACACAATATTTAAGTATCACTGTCTACACTTTAGGTTACAAAATAAGTTCATTCTTCTTCCTATATGCAGAATGCACTAACCTCTCTTTCAAGTGAGATCACAAAAAGTCTAAGCCAGTCACTGGGTCCAACTCAAATCCCAGAAGCTTTAAATTATGCCCATTTCACAGGAATGTTCTCTGGGACGTGAGACTTGTGTGCTAAGGAAACATAAAATCTTTCTCTCTTCTTCATTCCATCCTCCCAATACAGTGCTGGGATAGTCATGATATCCAGGAATAAATACTCTCATGCAGAATGGGGAGCAGTGGGCAACAAACAACAGTTACTAGCCTGTAGCAACCTGAAACCTCCCTAAACCAGCACTATTTAGTTCCTCTACCCTGAGGACAGGGAACATTCTTCAAGTTTTAGTTATTGTTTGAGGATGTATGCCACCTATTGTTTCTTATAGCTTGTCCTTTTTCTATTATTCAGCTGGGCTACATTCAAAGGTGGAAAATATTCCTTCCTCGAGGAGGAGGAACTTTCTCAGTCTTCTTCCTGCTTATACTGTTGTTGGGGAACCAAGTTTCGTTTTATGTCTCAAATGGCCACCATCTGTTTTAGCCTGAGAAGATGTGGTTTGGACAATAAAGCACTCTCAGTACTAAGCATTCATGATTACCTTCCATGTCAGCTGCAAATAACAACACACACACCACTGTTTCTTTCTAGGTATAATTTCTACATTTGCTATATCTGTATATTTGTCTTTATTTTATCTACCTCACTCTCACTGTCTTTGCTTAACTGTAGGTAGTGGAGTCTGTCAGGCTTTGTAGAGAGAGAACATACACTTTGTCTCTTTTCTCTGGCACATTTCATTCAACTGCAATGAGTTACTGGATGCTTCTCTCTTAGTTGTACCTTTACTCCATGGTCATTTATTTTTTGAAGCTTATGCACCAACTCTGAATATTATTTCAGTGGCTGCAAACTGGCATGCAAGGATGCATTAGCCATAGTTCTTGCTTGTGAGGAATAAAAGCTGAATCTAACTGATTTAACAGTAATAATATTTACTGAAAGAACAATGAATAGTTCACAAATTTTTGGCATGAGGTAAGCATCCTGCTAAGTTTCCATGAAAACACCCAAAATCTGTCCTTCAGAGTCCACACCATGAGGCAACTACCTCTTGGAGCAATGTTGGAAGGCACCATGACTACCATTGCCTGATTAAAGTTTGGTTTGTGACAGGAACTATTGAACATGATGCCCTCATAATTTTATGACTCAGACATTACTTCCTTCAGGAATAAAATGAAATTTGGATGGGCTTACTTCCTCTAGTTGTTCATTTTTAAATTAAAGTTCTTGAGAAGTTTCTAGATTCTACCTTGAGGAGGCAGCTCATAAATCTGGAAATTAATCAAACATAACAAAGATGTTAAGAAAGTACTGGGTAGGAAAAATAAATGACATGCATGATCTCATCTTGTTTTCAGCCATCACATTGAACTTTTAGTGGATCTCTCCTAACACTGAGAAATTTTCCAAAATCTTGCATGTAAGTCCTGGAATTTCATGACAATTCCATTTTTAACTAAATACTATGTCTGAAAATTTCAAATTAGAATCATTCCTAATCAGTATTGATAGCTGAGTATGGCAGTATGTTACTAATAATTACTTCACACACATAAAAAATTTTATATCAATTTTCTTATTTCATCTTTACTATAATTTTTTGCTGTTAGTGTTAAATTACTTTCACTTAAATGAACAGGAATCAAATGTAGGGAGGCTTTGTGACTTGGCTTGGAGTTTATTTCTACTACAAACAAAGCTGACAATCAAATCTAAACTTTGGGTTGTAACATTTGTGTAAAAAAGAGTGAATTGGAATTGTGAATTGACACTAGAAAAAGAGTAACCTAGAGCAAGGGTGTCAAAGTCATTTTTGCCAGGGGCCTCCTCAGCCTGGCGGTTGCCTTCAAAGGGCCAAATGTAATTTTAGGACTATATAAATGTAACTACTCCTTAACTATAGGCAAGGAGTTTGGCACTGTCACCAGGTAGAAACAAGATGCCGGGCTGGATAAAACAAGGTGGAGGGCCAGATTTGGCCCACAGGCCTTGTGTTTGCCACCTGTGGTCTAGAGGGAATGAGATTGAGGGGAACAAATCTTTAATATATGTACTGGTTGATGAGAGGAAGGGTTACAATGAGATAGAAGAATATGAGGTATGGGTACTCTATGTCACGATAGAGTATTGAGAACTCCAAATTACCTGTATCATAGTACAAATCCACCGAAGGGATAAAATGTGTGTGGGAATACCAAATAAATTAACATAATGTACTTCATAGTTAGCTGAAGACTTCTGACTACTGTCTTTTAGAATTTTATGTTTTCCCAAAATTTGACATCACAAAATATTACATTCAACTAGCTTCCTAAAAGACATGCTGGCTGTTTTTTTTTTTCTTTCAAATTCAACTCATTTCTCCCAATGTTAATGAGATGTCTAAATATTTGCATTGTCTAAGAGAAACATTTGTGGGTAGTTTCAAGATTTATTCATGTTCATTACACAGTTAAAAACATTGTTATAAACTTATTTTACATTGTTGTTGACACCATTTGCCCAGAAGCACTTTTGATTTTCTTTTTGTTTTATAGCTCTATTCACCAGTCCTTACAGTGTTGTGACATTCCTTGAACACATATTTGCTTTTTGTAAAACTTATATTTCTTGAAAAATGACATGAATGATGCTTAAAAGAGCTGCTGCAATGTTAACTCATCTCTCAGAGTACATGGAGCAGAAGTTTGACCATTTTAATCTATTTTCTGGTAAAAAAAATGAGAATATTAGCAGTTGGCCATCTCTGACCACCAACATCTTTTCTCTTGACATTGACTCTGATCTGCGTATTTCAGGTTCTACAGTACATATTGAAATTACTATAGTGCCTTTCATCACCAAATGAGTTCAAGATCAGCAGCACAAAATTACTTATCTTATGATAACTCATAGGAAATCCTGAAGGAGTTCTGGCAAAGATAAAGTGTAGTAGAAACCCTTTACTTCCTTGCACAACTGAAACGAAGAGATAACCACCAATCTAAAAACAATTAACAACCAGAAGTGCCAGAAAATCAAATTGCATGAAATGCCAACAACTAGGGAATTAAATAAATATTCAGTCAGATTGGTATGAGGGAGAGGGGTAATTGGGCAGGCAGAAAAGATGCTGGCAAGGTGGCAGACCACGTGGGCAAGGCTGACAGAGAGGAGCAGGGCGAGGCAGCAGACTGTGCGAGCAAGGCAGGGCTGGCTGAACTGGAAACTAAAGTTATCTGTAAATGACAGATATATATAAACTATGGCAGAGGTTGCCATGGCAGGAGGAACTCCTAGCATCACAGGAGAGTTCTTGGGAAGTGAGGCTAGAGCCAGGCAGGCGAGCCACATAGTTCCCTCTCTGACACCAATGGTTATCTAAGCACTGTTCCCCCACATGTTGGTAGTAGGACTTTAAAGAAACAGACACATTCCCAAGACCTTGGTTTGGGTCACTGTGATACCAAACTACATTATTGCACCCATGAGTCAATAAAGAACAACAAGGAACATTTCAGTAAGTTCATGATGAATCAATAACAAAAATCAGGTGATTCAACAGCAATTTTTACTTTTCAATAGTCTGTTTTATAGAGACACAGTCATAGTTTCAAAATAAAATATGGCCAGTAGAATAATCTTACCATGGATTTTTAATGGCCATATTACTGATTTTTTTCCTTTTTATGTAATTATAAAAAGATGGTTCTAATACTGTATTAATAACTTTAAGTGCTAGCATCTATTCTTCCATACCTATTTACTATGTTAACTTTTAAAGCTACTGATTTGAAAATCATCAATTATTTAGGTGACACTTTTACGTTATTTATATTTCTAGCATTTTTTAAAATTCTTTATTTTATTGATTATGCTATTACAGTTAGCCCATTTTCCCCCTTCACTCCCCACCACCCTGCCCATCCCCTCCCACCCTCATTCCCCCCTTTAGTTCATGTCCATGTGTCATAAGTTCTTTAGTGTCTACATGTCCCATACTATTCTTACCCTCCCCCTGTCTATTTTCCTGCTACTGTCTATGCTACTTATTCTCAATATCTTTTCCCCCTCCCTCCTCCTCCTACTTCCCTGTTGCTAACCCTCCACTTGATGACTTTTTTTTACTGTTCATATTTTTAATCTTTTTCTTAGGTAAGTCCCTTTAACATTTCATATAATAAGGGCTTGGTGATGAACTCTTTTAACTTGGCCTTGTCTGAGAAGCACTTTATCTGCCCTCCCATTCTAAATGAAAGCTTTGCTGGATAGAGCAATCTGGGAGTAGGTCCTTGCCTTTCATGACTTGGAATACTTCTTGCCAGCCCCTTCTTGCCTGTAAGGTCTCTTTTGAGAAATCAGCTGACAGTCTGATGGGAACTCCTTTGTAGGTTACTGTCTCCTTGTCTCTTGCTGCTTCTAGGATTCTCTCCTTCATTTTTACCTTGGCTAATGTAATTATGACGTGCCTTTGCATGTTCCTCCTTGAGTCCAACCTCTTTAGGACTCTCTGAGCTTCCTGGACTTCCTGAAAGTCTATTTCCCTTGCCAGATTGGGGAAGTTCTCCTTTAATATCTGTTTAAATAAGTTCTCAATTTGTTGCTCTTCCTCTTCCCCTTCTGGTACCCTTATAATTTGGATGTTGGAATGTTTAAAGGTGTCCTGAAGGTCCCTAAGCCTCTCCTCAGTTTTTTGAATTCTTGTTTCTTCATTCTTTTCTGTTTGGTTATTCCTTTCTTTTTTCTGGTCCACTCCATTGATTTGAGTCCCAGTTTTCTTCCCCTCACTATTATTTCCCTGTGTGTTTTCCTTCATTTCTCTTATCATAGCCTGCATTTGTTCATCTAATTTATGTCCAAAGTCAACCAATTCTGTGAGCTTCCTGATCACCAGTGCTTTGAACTGTGCATCTGGTAATTCGGCTATCTCTTGGTCACTTAAAAAAATTGGTTCTGGGGCTTTCAAATATGTTTGAGCCATCTTTTTTATTTTCCTTTGGTTTGGTTGCAGCTGTTTCATAAGGGCAGTGGAGCCTTAGGTGTTCACCAGGGCGGGGCACCCCAGTCGCTGGGTTGTGACGTTGTATGTGGGGGTGGGGTCTGTGAGGGAGCAATGGTGCCTGCTCTGCTCTCTCTAGGACTTCTGTCCCCTCCACTGCCTCCCACAAGCAAATTGGGCCCTTCCTGGGCTGGCTCCTGGGCAGTGGGCTTGTGCACTTTCTCAGACTCTGTGGGCTTCCCCAAGAAGTCTTCTGTGAGGCTGAGAGAATCTCCGGGCCTCAGCTCCCAGATGGGGCTTTTGAGCTTTGAAATGCAGCAGTGCTGCCCGTTTTCACTGCCCGTTTTCGCTTAGTTTGAGCGCATATGTGTGGCTGCAAACAGCTGGCTGCATTGAGCCCCTCACTGGGTCTGCTAGTCACCTCCCGTGCCCAGGGTACGCCACCGGTCCGTCCACTGCCGTCTGTGCTCTGTGCGCCTGTGCCTGCTAGCCAGCATTTCTTCCCACCGGGACCCCTTGACCCCTCTCCGCAGGCCTCTGACTTCGCTGCTCCTTACCGGTCTCGATGTACTGGAGCCCGACTTCTGTTCAGTTAATTTCTCTCTGTTCTGGTTGTTTCTTGTTTCTCAATTTTTGTTGTCTTTAGTTTTGGTTGAGCGAGGAGGCACAATGCGACTGCCTATGCCTCCATCTTGGCCGGAACTCCACTTCTAGCATTTTTAAAATAGTTGGTTTCAGTTTATTTTGCCACCTGTTTTATTTAAAAAGGCTGACTTGGCCTGTGTCATGTATTCAGAAATCAAATGATCACCATATGTGGTGACACATATGTAAAAAACTAAATAAAACATAAATTCCCTGAGAAACCCATTTTGGTTGTGAAAGTGAATATTTTTCAAAATGTCTTTAACATTATTTGTTATCATACATTTACTTCCAGAACATTGTCAATGCTCCATCAAATGGTAGAATCTATGTCTTCTCTCCTTGAATCTAGATGGTCCTTCTGCTTGTCAAAACTAATCAAATAAGAAAGTAGT
>PVIA01017045.1:0-16843 GCA_004024845.1 Tonatia bakeri
TTTTTTTACTGTTCATATTTTTAATCTTCTTTTTCTTAGGTAAGTCCCTTTAACATTTCATATAGTAAGGGCTTGGTGATGATGAACTCTTTTAACTTGGCCTTGTCTGAGAAGCACTTTATCTGCCCTTCCATTCTAAATGAAAGCTTTGCTGGATAGAGCAATCTAGGATGTAGGCCCTTGCTTTTCATGACTTGGAGTACTTCATTTCAGCCCCTTCTTGCCTGTAAGGTCTCTTTTGAGAAATCAGCTGACAGTCTGATGGGAACTCCTTTGTATGTTACTGTCTCCTTGTCTCTTGCTGCTTCTAGGATTCTCTCCTTCATTTTTACCTTGGCTAATGTAATTATGATGTGCCTTGGTGTGTTCCTCCTTGTTTCCAACTTCTTTGGGACTCTCTGAGCTTCCTGGACTTCCTGAAAGTCTATTTCCCTTGCCAGATTGGGGAAGTTTTCCTTTAATATCTGTTTAAATAAGTTCTCAATTTCTTGCTTTTCCTCTTTCCCTTCTGGTACCCCTATAATTCGGATGTTGGAACGTTGAAAGGTGTCCTGGAGGTCCCTAGGCCTCTCCTCAGTTTTTTGAATTCTTGTTTCTTCATTCTTTTCTGTTTGGTTGTTCCTTTCTTCCTTCTGGTCTGCTCCATTGATTTGAGTCCCAGTTTTTTGTCCCTCACAATTGGTTCCCTGTGAGTTTCCCTTCATTTCTCTTATTGTAGCCTGCATTTGTTCATCTAATTTATGTCCAAAGTCTCCCAATTCTGTGAGTTTCCTGATCACCAGTGCTTTGAAATGTGCATCTGGTAATTCTGCTATCTCTTGGTCACTTAAAAAAATTGGTTCTGGGGCTTTCAAATCTGTTTGAGCCATCTTTTTCATTTTTCTTTGGTTTGGTTGTGGCTGTTCCGTAAGGGCGGCGGAGCCTTAGATGTTCACCAGGGCGGGGCACCTCATTGGCTGGGTTATGAAGTTTTATGTGGGGGCGTGGTCTGAGAGGGAACAATGGCACCTGCTCCTCTCTCTCTAGGACTTCTGTCCCCTCCACAGCCTCCCACAAGCAAATTGGGCCCTTCCTGTGCTGGCTCCCGGGCGGTGGGCTTGTGCACTTTCTTGGACTCTGTGGGCTTCCCCGAGAAGTCTCCTGTGAGGCTGAGAGAGTCTCCTGCCCTTAACTCCCAGACAGGGCTCTTAAGCTTTGAACCGCAGTGGCTCTGCCCGTTTTCACTGCCCGTTTTTGTGCAAACGTGTGGCTGTGGACAGCTAGCTGCCCTGTGTCCCTCACTGGGTCTGCCAGTCGCCTCTGCACCCAGGGTCCGCCACTGGTCTGTCTGCTGCCATCTGACCCCCGCGTGCCCGTGCCTGCCACCCAGCGTTTCTTCCTGCCGGGACCCCTCGACCCCTCTCCACAGGCCTCCAACTCCGCCACTCCTTACCGGTCTGGATGTACTGGAGCCCAACTTCTGTCCAATTAATTTCTCTCTGTTCTGGTTGATTCCTGTTTCTCAATTTTTGTTGTCTTTAGTTTTGGTTGCGCGGGGAAGCACAATGCGACTGCCTATGCCTCCATCTTGGCAGGAACTCCAACATAGGTTAATTTTTCCGTCCATTGTATCAGTGACTGATTCCCACCACAGCACTGTTATTTCATTTACTAAGAGCTCCCCATTGAACAGCTCATTTTTCAGTTTGGGTTATGGATGGTAAGCAAACCTGGCAGAAGACTGTACTTCAATAACAATAATATAAATAAATAAATAACCTTCAGAAAAGAAAAAACATAAGTGATAAACAAAGTCTTTTATACAATGGATTTGGATTTTTTCACAGATTCTTAAAATAAATGAACTAAAAGGTAATGAAAAGTTTAGAAAAAACAATTTACAGGCAACTTTTATGTTTTGTTATTTTAAATTTTGATAAGGAATCATGTAAATAAAAATCTAACTTCTTAACTATCTCCAATGGTACGGTAAGTCATATCAAGTATACTGGTTTAATTGTGAAGCTGAATTCTGGAAACTGCCATCTGGCAGAACTGTGTCAATATCCATAAAAAAAAAACCCTTCTGCATTTTCCATAAAACCAAGGCCTAGGTATCTATCTTTTCTTTTCTCTGAGTTGGACACAATTAGAACTCACCAAAGTGGAATCCTGTGGCATGTGTCTATGTGACTCGTGTGCTTCACTTAGAACATGTTCTAGTTTGACTTTGTGGTCTCAGGTGAGAACACATTTTCTATTTCCTGGCACAGCAATATTCCATTACACACACAGACACACACACACACTCCATTATATAAATATACACACACACACTCCATTATACACACACACACACACACTCCATTTTCATAACTACTGAAAAGTTTTTATTTGTTCATTTTTAGAGAGAAGGAAGGGAGGACGAAAATGAAGGAAACAACAATGTGTGTTTCCCCTTCACCTGCCCCCAACTGGGAACCTAGCCCACAAAATTGGCATGAGCCTGGACATAGCATTGGACCAGCAACTCTGTTGTGCACAGGCCAGTACTCCCTCCACTGAGCCAAAACAACCAGAGCTATATATACTACATTTTTAAATATATTTCTCCATGCACCTGAGTGTTGTTTTCACCCACCAGGATTTTGTGAATAATTTTACAATTGACACAGCTATGCAAATGTCTCTTGTACATCTTGAACAGAATATTTTTTGGGGACATATAACCCCTGATCTTTGTGTGTCTAGATAACACTCTAACTGAGCACTGGGTCAGACAGGTCAATGTCTGTTAATTGTATGACTTTAGGTTTCTTTCATGCCTTAATATATTATTTGTTTAGTATGAAATAATATTAAATTTTATATGATTCAGTTTACCTTATATATTCCCCTGTTGACAGATCATTTCATTGCTTAGAATTTTGGGAATTTTTGGATGAAGCTTCTAAAAACAGTCCCTTGTTGGCTTTCTTGAAGGTTAAAACTGTAGCTCCTTGGTTCAATACTATGGAATACACTTTGTGGATTTTATAATAACTGTATGTTTAGTTGTGTGAGGACATTCAAACTCTTCCCAAGTGGCTGTAGATTTTGCATTTTCACAAAGAAGGAGTCAGATTTCTGTTTGCTCCATATCCAAATTACCATTTCATCTCAGTGTTCTGGATTCTGACTTTTCCCATATGGGTTTCATGCTTCTTGAATGTGCCTTTATTTTAATTTTCCTTCTTTTAATGTCCATTTCCCAAAAGACATAAAATGGGGAGGGTCTTCTGGATACCAACTTTTTATCTATCTTCTAAGAAATATTTATCTATTTGTAGAGAGGGCTAGGAAAGAAAGGGAGATGAACATCAATACATAAGTAACACACTGATCAGTTGCCTCTCACACAGCACTAGATGGGGAACTGGTGCACAACCCAGGCCTGTGCTCTTACCAAGAATCAAACTGCAGTCCTTTTGGTTCAAAGGCAGGTGCTCAGTCCACTGAGCCACACCAGTCAGGTCTCTGAAATATTTGTTCTCAGCTCATGGGTTCTCTTTTCAACTTAAGAGGATTACTTTTCGTTTTGTTTCTTTTTCCTTACAGTTTACTTTCAGACATGGTGTTTATAAGTTAATAGTATGAATTGAGAGAAAAAGCTGGTTAACAATTTGCCTTGAAAAGTACACAGTGGCCCTCGCTGGTATGTCCCAGTACATTGAGCAACAGCATCTGAGCCAAAGAGTCACCACTTGGATTCCCAGTCTAGGGTACATGCCTGGGTTGTGAACCAGGACCCCAGTAAGGTGTGTGCAAGAGTCAACCACACATTGATGTTTCTGTCCCTCTATTTCTCTCTCCCTTCCCCTCTATGAACATAAATAAATACAATCTTTATAAAAAGTATGCAGAGTATATCATGAAGTTTTTTAGTTCAATAACATGAAAGTTATATTTGCAGTCCTTTTTTTTTCATGTTTTCAGTATATACATCATGAGTCATGGCTAGAAGAAGATGTGTTCCGATGTAATATCTTTTCTCATTAAACAAGGCCTGTTCAGAAAGTCTCCAGACATATATTATGAAAACTAAAGACATTTTTTATAGGAGATACAAGAAACACTGTACATAAGACAATGACACCTCACTGAGCTCCAAATAGGCACCTTGGGACCTCACAGTTTTCCCAGGTGCCATCAGCTGCCCTGACATATTATCCTGGATGTCATCAACAGTGTGGAATCTCTTCCCTTTCAAAGGTGATTTTATTGTTGGGAAAACTAGGAGTTCTGTGGCACCAAATCTGGGCTATGGGGAAGCTGAGTGACCTGGGTCATTTGATGTTTCACATAAACACTATGCATGGGCCATGATGCAAGAATAGTGCACTCTCTGCTGAAGCTGCCATTAACCAGTTGCCCATAGTGGTAACCTTCTGAGCCATCAGAATAGATTCCATGGAGAAACGTTGAAACTTATGGGGATATTTGATACTGATACATGGCTGTGCTTTCCAAGTCTTTTTCAATTTGAAGCCCCAAAGCACACATGCTGATACATCAGGGTCTACTGCCCACACTGAGTAGTACAGTGAAGTCATCTTTCACACATGCAGATTCCAGCCCACTCTTTTTGGGTGCCAGGATACATTGATGAGTTGCACCCAATTCTTGTTATGTTATATTAACAATCACTGGACTTTTCCTGGAACATCTCTATTGTCACTAAAACAAAACCATTTTTCATTCTGTTCTTCATCTTCACTATTGTAAGTAATGCTACAGTGGATATAAAGGTGTATATACCATTTGAAATGTGTGTACTCATATTCTTAGGATAACTCCCACAAATGGAATCACTTTGTCCTGTGGTACTTGTTTCTCAATATTTGAGGAACATCCCTCTTGCTTTTTCCAGTGGCTGCACCAGTTTATTTATAATCTCACCAACAGTTAATGAGGGTTCGTCTTTCTCCACATGATTTCTGGTAATCATTGTTGATTTATTGATAATTTCCATTCTGAGAGATGTTTTGTGGTATTTCATTAAAGTCTCAATTTGCATTTCTCTGATGATGAATGGTACTGAGCATGTTTTCATATGTCTATTGGCCATCTTTATGTCCTCTTTATAGAAATATCTCTTCATGTCCTCTCCCCATTTTTCTTTGTTGTGAAGGTCTTTCTTTTCATTTTAAATTTAATTTATTCATTTTTATAAAGGAGAATGAAGGAGAAAGAGAAAGAGATAAACCTTAATGAGTGGTTGTCTCTTGAACACCAGCAACTGGGAAACTGGTCCACACCAGGCATGAACCCTGAATGACAATGGGGCTGGCTATCCCTTGGTTTAGAGGACAACATTCAATCCATTGAAGACACAAGCCAGTGCTCCCAATTTTTCCATCAGATTGTTTTGCTGGTGTTGTGTAAGTTCCGTGTATACTTTGAATATTTAACATTATTTGTGGATATCTTCCCCTATTCAGTAGATTGGTTTCTTCTTTTTCTTGATGATTTCCTTTGCTATGCAGGAACCTAGTTCATTGTAGCCTTATCTTTTTCTCCTCTTTGCTCTGCTTACTATATAATATCTCAGATATTTTTTAAGAGTCATGACAGAGTTTGTCATCTGTCCTTTCTTCTAGTGTGTTCACAATTTCAGGTCTTATATTTTAGGTTTTAATCAATTTTGAGTTTATTTTGTGCATGTCAGTAGAAAGTGGTCTACTTACAATGTTTTGTGTGTATTGGTTCAATTTCTCTCAGAGCATTTATGGAAGAACCTGTCTCATATCGTTGTATATTCCTGATTTTTTTCTTATAGATTAAAGATATAAAATTTTTCATTTTAAAACTTCGATTATTTTTCATCATGACATTTTGTAAAAGTCCTTCATGTAACCGAAATATTAACTACTTATCAAATATACTTTGCAGAAATTTCTTTCCTTCTACAGGATGTGAATTAGCCTATTGGTTGTTTTCTTTAATGTGCTGGAGTTTTTACATTTGATATAATGCCATTTAATTTTTTCTTTAGATTCCCTTTGGGTGTTATACCAACAACAGAACAACAACAAAACCCCAAATGACATATAAACTCTTCTCTTAGTGAGTTCAAACCTAATACCATTAGCACTGGCCTGAGTATCTCAGTTTGTTGAGTGTCATGGCTCAAAGCCAAGGTTGCAAATTTACTTCTGCAAAAAGGAACATCACTGGCTTGAGAGCCTGGCACCTGGTTGGGGACATAAACAGGCAACTGATGAATATATCCCTTTTCTAATGTACTTTTATTTTGAGTATTCTGTTTTTACCTTCTCATTTTCTGTTCGGCTTATTTTTACATTTTCTCTCTGTTCCCTTTTATTTTGGTCCTACACAGATTTGGTGATATTAAGTAGTTGTCATATTTTTCTAAGTTTCTATATCCAGGTGTTTTTTTTTTTTCAATTCTTTATCAAGTAATTAATATATTTCAATACAGATAGTGACAGTTTTTGTAGATACATTTTAGTTTTCTGATTTGAGGTTAGTTTTCTGTTTCCTGTCTTGGTATACTTGTTGATGTTCAGAATTGTAAACTACTAGGCTTTATGATCTTACTTCCATCAGGTTAAGAACAAATAATGCTCACCCCTAGTAAATCTCTGACTTCTGTAAACACAGGGGTTGTGTGTTTGTTCTTCTGACTGTGTGAGTTTCAAGTTTAATGTACTGTCTGTTTCATTTTCAAAGCCAGGCCATCGTTTTATGGTTTGTATTGGTCTTCATTCCACTGGTTGCTCTGGTGTTTCAACTATTACCCTATTTTTTAGTGTGCACTTTAATGTGTTCATCATGTGGTATTTTGGCACGAGTACTGTGTGTCCTGCAAAACAGAAACATATATTTGGAAGATGTTTGAAAACAGTGAGATCTTTGAACCAACAGGACACTCTATGTTTCTAGAAACCAAGTGGGAATGGGGAGTTTTCTTACACTTTTTCCATTGTGTGCCACATGGTGTGAGCACAGTGCTTCCCTAGAGTAAGGATCTGCTGTTCCTCTTTTATGTGCCTTTTCCTCATTGTAACATACTTGGCCTTGCTGCAAACTTTTAAAGTTTTTTAAAGTACCCAACAATGTAATTTCCTAAACGATTCCTTGTGACCTCAATGTACATTGACCACAATTTCACACCTGGGAACCATGATTTTGTGTCTTTCAGCTGTGTCACCCGGAGAAAAGCAGGACTTCTTACAGGGGTCGGAAATAGAAGATTTATTCTTTAAACCAACACTGGTAAGATATGAGAGGTGTGCCTTTGATACTGATAAGGAAGTGACAAGAAGGAAAGGATGCTTAAATGGGGAGAACTAATGTGAAAAATTAATCACGAAAAATCGTTGTTTTCTAAAGATGTGAAAACTATTGAAAATTTGGGAAAACTTCCACTTCAAATAATTTATCTTTGCAGATCAATGTATTTACAAAAAAGAAGACTGAAAACAATATTTTAAGTTTATGTATTCTTCTAAAGCACAGGTGGCAAACACAAGGCCTAGAGGGTGGAGTTGGGCCTCTGTCTTCTTTAATCCAGTCCAGAACCTTTTATCTACTAGCCAGCAGTGCCAAGCTCCTTCCACTAGTTAAAGAATAGTTACATTTACACAATCCTAAATATGCATGCAGCCCACTGAAAGCAATGGTGTGGCTGATATGCCCCCAGTTTAAATAAGTTTGACACCCCTATGCTAAAGACAGTCTTGAAAATCTAGGAAATTTCATAGTTTGTGTTGTGGGTAATCATTTGACTTGTTTAAAATGCAGTGTGGGTGTAAATTTTCAGTGAATAATTTGTAGAATGTAGTTGTTTTGAATGCATGTATAAAGATGAAATGGAGCCTGGATGGCGTAGCTCAGGGGATTCAGTGCGGGCTGTGAACCAAAGCATCACACGTTCAATTCCCAGTCAGGGCTCATGCCTGGGTTGCAGGCCACCACCCCTAGCAACAGTACATTGATGTTTCTCTCTCTCTCTTTCTCCCTCCCTTCCCTCTCTAAAAATAAATAAGTGAAATTTAAAGGAAAGATGAAATACAATCAACTTGACAATCACTTTCCTCAGTAAATATTATAATTTTTTTAGAAATAATGTTTTATTTTACTCCAGTGTATAATACTTTTATGAACTTGGGAGTGGTTTAAAAAACAAAAAAATGTTGTTTAATAGGGATCACAGAATGTTTATTTGGGAATAAGTGCATGTGGTTACTGAAGTATGGATGTCACTAATGGCCTTTCTGTGTCAATGATTACCAGAGTCCATGGGATGAGAACAAAAGTAATCAATGTGATAAACATTGTGGGAATTTTACCCACGCATCAATTCCTAACCTCCATCCACAGAGACAGCTTCCAGACACCCAGTATAAAGGGGAAAAAGCCTTGGACCAAATGTCAAATGACAACACTCATCATGTATTTCCTATTGTTGAGAAGAGAAACAAAAGAAGTAAAAATAACAAATGTTTAAAGCCATGTTCATATAGCACTGAAGAAACCAATATTGCTGCCATGGAGAAAGCTTACAAATTTTTACCATGCAGGAAATTCTTCAATCAAATACCTAATTCAAAAACAGTTAAGAAAATATGTACCAGAAAAGAACACACATGTGAAGATCGTGGTAAAAAAGGTCATTGGTATTCAGTTGTAAATATATATGAAAAAATTTACTCAGGACAAAAGGCTGATATGTGTAAACAACGTGGCAAAGCATTTCGGACTACCTCGACCCTTACTAATCATCACAGAATTCGCACTGGACAGGAACCTGATGAATGTAGAGGACATGCTAAAGTTTTTCGCCAGTCCACAAACGTTAAGGAATATCAGAAAATTTCTACAGGAGAGAAAGTTTTCACATGTAGTGAAGGTGGCAGTGTCTTTACCAAGTCCTATAATCTTGCTCATCATGACAGATTTCATACTAGTGAAAATTTTTATATTCGCGTAGACTGTGGGAAAGATTTTAGGTGGTCCCCAGAACTTAAAAAAACATCAGACATTTCATATTGGGAAGAAGCCTTACAAATGTACACAGTGTGGAAAAACATTTAGACAGTCTTCACACCTTACTCAACATCAGAAAATTCATACAGGAGAGAAGCCTTATGAATGTACACAATGCGGCAAAACCTTCCACAGGACTTCACTCCTGAAACAACATCTAAAAATTCATACTGGAGAGAAGCCTTATGAATGTACTCAATGTGCCAAAGTCTTTAGAAACCTGTCAGAACGTACTATACACCAAAGAATTCATTCTGAAAAGAAGCCCTATGAATGTACACAATGTGGGAAAACCTTTAGGCAGAACTCAAGCCTTACAAAACATCAGAGAATTCATACTGGAGAGAAGCCCTATTAATGTACACAGTGTGGCAAAATGTTTAGGCACAACTTACACATTACACAACATCAGAAAATTCATACAGGAAGAATTATAAATGTACAACATGTGGTGAATGCTTTAGCCAGAACTCACACTTGACTCAACATCAGAGAATTGATACTGGATAGAAGCCCTTTGAATGTACAGAATGTCAGAAAGGCTTTAGGGAGCAGATAACACTTAGTAATAACCATAAAATTCATACTGAAGAGAAGCTTTATGAATGTACACAATTTGGCAAAGGCTTTCCATAGACCCCAACCTTCACTACACATCTGAGAGTTCATACTGAGGAAAAGATTTGTATATGTAAAATATATGGTAAAACCTTTTAGCATTCTTATGAACCTTCTTGGCAGCAGGAAATTCAAATAGGAGAGAAACCTTACAATTGTCGAATATTTCATAAAGCATTTTATAGATTTCATACCTTCCTAAATATCAAATAATTCTCATAGATGGAACGCCTCACTTATATACCTAATGTGATGAAAGCTTTAAACAGTCCTCAATGTTCATTCATCATAAAATATATTTATACTGTAAGGAAGCCTTCTATATGCACATAATGGAATAAAGCCTTTAATCTCTTCCACCCTTACTAAACTTCAGAAAGTTTATACTGGACGCAAGGCTTATAAGTATGAACTATGTGGCAACACTCTTTGACATCAGCTTACTTGTACTGGAGTGAAACCACACAAAACCAGGATATATCACAAGTGTTTTAGTCACCAGAGCCACCTTACCCAATATTGGAGAAATCCATCTGGAATAAACTGTAGAAATATAGATACTGTGGACGACTTTAACGTGCATTCAAAACATACCCAAGATTTAAAGCACTTTCCTTCAACATTCCCTTCTTATTTGGCATGTGAGAACTCACAGTGTGAAAAAAGATTAGAAGGGAAATTGTAGAAAATGGTATAGGTGGACCTTCAGCCTCAGTATATATTAGGAAAATGCAGTGGGGTGGATTTCTACATTCATAAAGAGTGAATGACTCTTGTGAAATTACACCATTCCCATAAGCCCAAAGAATTTATACATGGAAGTGGCTTGAAAGGTATAAAAATTCATGAAAGTATGTAATGGGAAAGGGGTCTCAAAATATCATAATTCATAATAGAAAGTTAATGACAGGTTTCAGGTATTGCTTTAAATCAGAATACCTACTATAGAGAATCATCCCAAGTTTGAAATCTTCAGTCAGCGCTTTTCAGTGTGTTTCAAAATGTCAAGCGAATGCTGTGTAGATACGTAGAATTACTCAGAATATAAGCGATAGTATATTGACAGCATTTGAAATATTTTGTGAGGGATATATTAAAATGATTCCTGTCCCTTATCAGTTGATGCTACTTTATTTTTACTCCTGGTGTGTGTGAAATCACTGGGTTGATAGTTGTTTCCTTCACACCCTGTGAACTCTTGTATATTAGGTGAGCTTCACTCATGATTATGTTTGTATGTAATATTCAGAAAACTATAATGCACAATATATTAAAAAATCTAGATGAAGTTGCTGATTTTAGGTTGCTCAGAATTGTGTTGTATGTTAGTCTGGAAGTCATGCTATTTTACATTATAGTAACACATAGAAATATTTTAAATTTTAAATGTTTTTCTACAACTCCCTATAAAGAAAATGTCACTTGATTATAAAATCCTGATGTATCTTCATGGTAGTCATAGTTGAATATTAGTTAATGTGGTTGCAATGAAAATGCCATCAGTGCTGTGTGAGGGAATACGGACAGTTTATCCCTTAGTGCATAACATTGTTGTACATCCATGTTTGTTGAACAGTCAGCCTCCAGTTAGAAAACAGAGAAGTGCTCTATGGCGTCATAATGTACAACAGTAACACTCCCCAAATGTTTGCAATGATAGTGTTCATAAATAGTAACTCAATTGTATTGTGATTTTTTATTTAGATGATGTTTGAATATATATTTTATTAATAAAGGTAAATATATTGGAATGTGTTCACATCTTTAATGTTACTCAAGTTTGCAGATAACAATGTTATTAGGTAATGTAGTGTAAGTGTGGCATGTGTAGTTTCTTTCCTTGGTGGCCTTAGAAATAAATATTGTGAAAACCCCCCATGATTGATAGATTTTATTTTATCTACTGGAACATTCTGGTAATTACAATTGATGACATATGTTTTTGAAGAGTTCATGTAAGCAACTTTATGATATTGCTGCAGTATCATTTTTGTTCTGTAACTAGCAGCCTTGAACTGCCAGTACCTTCTGAAATTTCATGCAGTAGATAACATCTCACAGAGTCACAGTTAAATGGCACTTCTTTCCCTGATCACTGGCAGCTGCTGTGAACAACAGTCCCCATTCCACCTCAGAACTTTCACCACACATGGCCATTAGGTAAGATCTGTGCACACTTTACCAAGATCTTAGATTTTTCGTTTATTTTGACCAAGCTAAACTTAACTTGAGAAACCCAAAGTCCTGTGCACATTAACCCTGATAAAATCCTGTGTCCTGGGGTCTCCTACAGTTTCCCAACATCCTGCCTCATACTCACGTGTGGACCCTGCAGGCCTGTTGTGTACATCTCCCAGGGTCTGTGGGGGATAAATTTGTCTGTTTCAATACAGCTTGTGGTCTTTTATATAACTGCTGCTCAGTATCCAGTACCATGGTGATCTGCTCCACAAATACTAACTTTAAAAAGTGCAAACAATTATAATTTCAGAGTTCTGGTTAACATTTGAGCTTAGATATTATTCCTCATATAATCTTCCCGAGCCTACATCAAGGGATTAACACACTCTTTTACACCATGTGTGCAGTATGCACATGTACTAACTTAAGAATGCAATGTAGGAGTAAGAGTGCTAAGGTAGATGTGTGCATGCACATGTTTTAAGAAAGATAACATTATAATGGACCAAATACATATTAAACACATTTGATGAGCTACTAGTTAATCAAAAATTTACAGATTTATGTCAATCCTTTACTCTAAATGACATTTCTGGACACATACTTTGTCCAAATTTCTGGACCCTTGGTTGGAAAATCTCATATTGCAATTTTTCCTTCCTTTCTGTGTTTCATGTACAACTTACCACATGTGACTTATTTTATAGATCACAAAAGATTGTTTGTATAACCTGTTCAATGATTTTCAGAATGGTTTTCATGCTGACTGGTGTGACTTATTGTTTTTGCTGTTGTGCCACAGACTGTTTGTTTGCCACTGTGATTCTTGGTCATGGCACATGCCACAGTGATGAATCCCATCCCCAAATGTGGTTCCAGTGAAATGCACCTCATCAATGTTTCTCCATCACATCGATATTTCTTTTGTTCTCTTATTCTCCCCTCTGCCCCTCTCTCTAAAATATAAGCAAAAAACCTTTAAGAAAGAATGATTTTTCTAGACTTAAGTGGTATGCAGAAAGCATCACAAAATGCAGTTTATTTTATAGTGAGCACATGTACCCTTTGTTTGTGGGGTGTGTTTTATTTTTTTTTCTCTTAGAGAAAAACACTAGTAAGTGAATATTTCAAAATTATTTTCATGTTGTGTGAGTGATATCATCAGGGCTATTTTCTCCCTCTACCAATGTGGTCATCTGAAAACCGGGTGTGGCATTTTGATGTGTTTGATCAGGTATTTACCTATCCTAAGGACAGGAATGTGTTTTTTTGTGTAATAGACACTGCACAATTAAGAGACATGTTAGAATCACAGTGAAGGGCCAGTGCTAGGTAAGAGATCAATAATACCTAGGATGCAAAACTGGCACAAACTCTGCATGTGGGAAGAGGACACCTGTTGCCAGTGTGCCCTAGTTGAAATTCAGGAAATCATATCTATTTGTTTCACATGATGATTTTAGTTTTCATTCTGTCTTTTCTTTTTATTGTCAGAAACAGAGTTCTTTCAGGTGTTATGGTCAGCACTTCTCTGATTTCCCTCTTCCACATCAGCCAGTGGTGTCCTGTTAAGTTCGGATGAGTAATGTAGAAATTTCTAAGGCAATATAACAGACATGGCAATTCGGTGCATATTTTGCATTATACTTTTACAAAGTAAGAGGACCCCTGTCATGTTTTCATGATGAATTCACTACTTGTCAATGTGAATATTGGTCTCTGGAAAGCAATACATTTGCATTGTTTATTAGCTACATGGGAATAATCATTCTGCTCTTGATTTCCATGAAAATTGAAAAATTCTGCAATGTGACATTATTGCTGCCTTGTTATTGATGTTGAACTGGAACAAGTTTAATATCTTTTATTGTCAATCATATGAGCATAGCCAAATGTTGGACTTTTTTTTGAAAGGAATATAAGTAACTATAGCACATTTCAGCTTGTAAACGTCAATATTTTGGGTAGAAACTAATTTTCCAAGTTCAACACATGGCCAGAAGTATGTCCAATGTCATTAATTGTCCCTTGAGTATATGTCAAGCCATCAGCACCAGCTTCAGGAATCCCAGTAGGACAGAGTCAATAGGAAGGGCCAAGGACTACCGGCATTTGTACTTTCCAAAAATACACAGAAAATGCCAAATTCCAATAAAATGGCATGAAGGAGAAAGCCAACCTTGATAAATATATATTCATTTCCATTTTTACTCATATTTCCCTGTTAATATTTTTACAGATTTGAGAGCCAGGAATTTGTAGAACCAGGTAAAGAGAGAAAGAATCATCTATTTTTTCATTCACTCTTTTATGCTTTTGTTGGTTCGTTGATTCTTGTGTGCGCACTGACTGGGTATGGGACATTGACCCTTGTTGTGTCAGGACAAGGCCATAATGGACAGAACTGCCTTGCAGGGTAATCCGTTTTCCTCCTGAAAGAAAAATTTGTCATTTCTTATAATATTATTTTACAGGATGAACTCTTTTAACTTCTTGTCTAGGTAACTCTTCATCTATTTTTCTATTTAAATGAGAGTCTTGCTGGGAATAGTAATCTTAATTTTAAACCATTTCTTCACATCCTTTGAATATTACTTGCCAGTCCTTTTGTCTTTCAAGCTCTCTGGTTAATTAGCAAACAAGATTAACTGAGGTCTTTTGCAGGTAACTGCTGTTAAGATTCTCTTTTTTTTTATTTCAGCATTTTCACTATTATGTGTGTTGGTATGAGCCTGTTGGGTTTCATCTTGTTAGGGACTCTTGTGACTCTGGAATTTGTATGTTTATTTATTTCACAAGGTTAGGAAAGTATTCTGTTGTTTTTTGTTAGGTTTTTAACGTCCTGTTCTCTTTCTTCTTTTTCTAGCACTGCATAATACATATATTGCTAAATGTGAAATTGTCCTTGAGCCTTCATTAACTATTACTATTGTTTGGGATTTTGAAACATTTTGCTGTTGTGACTGGGTGTTTTCTGTTTCTTTTCCAAATCTTTGATGTAACTTTCTACTTCGTGTAGTCTGCTATTGATTTCTTGTAATCTATGTTTTTATTTCAGTTAAAATAATGTTCATGTCTCCCTGGTTATTTCTTGCTTTCTGTTTCCTGTTTATGAAATTTGTCATTACATCTACATACTATTTTCCAAAGTTCTTTGAACATCCTTATAACCTGTGCTTTGAACTCTGCATCTGGTACAGTACTTGTGACTGTTTCAGATAGTTCTTATTGTGGAGTTTTGTTGTGTTTCTAAGTTAGGACAGGATTTTATGCACCTCATTTTGGCCACATCCCAGTGTTTGTTTGTATATATTGGGTGGAGCTGCTATGCTGCTTGGCCTATGTAGAGTGGACTTATGTCGTGAGTGTCATATAGAATTTACTAGCAAAGTTTCTCTCTGCAGCAGAGCTGGGGTCTCTTGTTCTGCCCCCTTTTCCATCATGGGCAGTGTAAACATTCCCATTGTAGTTTAGCCTTGATTTATTTTGCAATTTAATGGGATGCACCGACACCTGGGCTGGTTACTAGGAAGACTGACAGCAAAAACTAACATCCAAACCTGAGTACTCTAGCAAATCACCTGTTTGAGTGTCAACCATCTCAGCTGGACTTACTTCAGTGTGATTATGGTTACCAGATTTGCTGCTTCTTAAGTTTGTGGCTTTCATGGTTGTTCGGTGGTGCTATGATATGAAGAGAAGCTGCCTACCAGATGTGCTAGCTTAGGGACTTCCAACTGTGCTGCCACTTCTGCCCTGCTAGGTGACTTGCTATGATACACAAAAAAGATCTTCAGGTGGCTGCTTCTTTAGATTGCCTCGTAGGTGTCCATGACAAGTCAAGCTGTGAAACATGTCCTGCTGATGATGGCCTAAGGCCAAAATCCACATGCAGGTGTTACAGAATATGCAGAAGTCAGATGGTCTGTTTGATAGATATTATAAAGTCTGAAGCAGGATCCAGATATAGGTCCTATATATAGAAAATCTACTGGAGAGAGCTTCCGGTAGCACTGTCGTTTTTGTGAGACAAGATATCAGGGAATCACCAGATTAGAGAACAGCTGTGGTCAGATGGTAGGAGACTCAGGTTTACTACCCTGTCCTACTAAGTCTCATGGTGGCAGTGGGTATGCTTTTGGAAAAGAAACAATTACTTCTGACAGCACATGTGTCTGGGTGAAAGTTGCTCCTCCAGTTTCACCGTGATGCCAGACCATTCCTTTGCTCTCTGCATGTCTGAGTGCATAAAAGCTCGGTGTGACTTTGTCTTTGTAAGTCAGTTCTCAGTTGCTTTAATGCAAACACATGGGACTCCAGGTACTTTCTGTGTCCTTCCACCAAACCCCCACTGGTTTCTTCAGCCAGAGGTTATGGGTATTTGTCTACCCACCACTGGCATATGGGGTAGGAGGTTCTGGTGTCATTCTAGGAACCTTCACTCTTCAGCAGGAATTTCTGCAGCTAAGTTATTTCTCCCAGTTTTATCCACCACACAAATTTGGGCATTTGGGACATACTATTTTCATATCTTTGCCCCATCTACCCATTCTCTGTGCATTTGTCTATGTTTATTTGTGGGATTTCTGTTCAATCACATCAGGTGGTTTATCAATGGTGGTTTCTTAATGATGGCTTCTGTAGTTTAGTTGTAATTCTGATGTGCTCATGGAGCATTTGAGTGTAGGGTTTACCTTTTCTGTAATCTTGATCACAACCCCTAGTATTTCTTATTTTAGATTACATATACATGATATTTGGGAGCAATTATTCATTTTTTCCTACCTCTGCTTTATTTCATTTACCAGAATGTTCTCATAGTTCATGTATGTTGGTAAAAAAGGCAACATTTTTAATGTGGTATGGCTTAATAGTAATACTCCATTCTAATTACTTTTAAAAAATATGATTTCTCTCTTCATCTGTTGTTAAACATTTTGGTTGTTTTGTGTATTGGCTTTTGTAAAGAGTGCTCCAGTGAACATTGGATGTAGGTTTCTCTGTTGGGTAGCGA
>PVIA01017046.1:0-16837 GCA_004024845.1 Tonatia bakeri
TCACTCAGCAGAGTTGGACGTTTGTTACTGAGAATGAGTTTGTGTTGACACATCGTAATCACTTCAAGTTCATACTTTATCTGACACTTCATCCTTGATATCATAGAATTGTTTAAATATATATATGTTCATCTTTAAAAAATATATCCAAGTGCATATTAACATTTTAAATATTTTATTAATTAAAATATATCAAGCATAAATTATGGATTATAATATCAAGTACTGTTATTTGTAAGATAAAATAACATGAATAATTTTAGACACATCTTAAATATAATTTTCACCATCCTTTGAATTTTGAAAATGAAGACTGAACATATCAAGATAATGAGGTGTGTAAGGCAGTGGAGTCAAGGGAGAGAAATCAGGGATGATTTGAAGAATTATGAAGTGATTTAGAGGATAGCCTACAGAGAGGGGTAGAAAAAGTTTACAAAATGTACCAAAGGGTTAATCAAAGATTACCCAAAGGAAGAATCATATATGACCCAAGGCAATCTCTTCAGCAATGGGTTTCAGACTCATGTCACTACAGAAAACTTTAGGGCAGACCCGTTCACTGGATGGCTCTAGGGTAGAGCAGGTCCCAGTCTGCAGGCTGGTGTGGGTGAGGGTGGATCTCACACTGTGACTGGCAAGTAGGATGACCTCTCTGACAAAGTATCAGCATCCCAGGCTGGAGGGGGAGAGCTATGGCTGTGAGGAGTCCCAGAAACTTGCTGGAGGGTGAATACCACAAGAACTTCCTGCATGCATGCAGATGTCAGCCACAGCACTGTAGCAAAGGAGAGAAAACAGCATGAAACCAGGAAGAGGAGTCCTTTCTCCCAGTGCCCTTTCCTGACAAATGGTCAAGTGAGCTGACTGAAAAAGAGGTTGAAGGATATGCTGCCATTATCTCAGAAAGGGCAATATGTATACATTTGTAACAGAGAGAACTAAACTCTTAATTGGCACTCACTGTTACTATGAAAAAACCCCAAAGTTTCTATAACAAAAGCCATGTGACTAAACTCCACTTGCTTGGACAACAGAACCAACACAAATGTCTTCTGAATCTATTTAGTGTGTCATTATCAATGATTGTAGCGATTTTTATGGTAGAGACTAGTAGTTTCATTAGGCAATAGTTGATATTTCCTATATATCTGGGTTTTTTCCTCTACTGGATTTTAGTTATTTTTGAAGGTATATTGTTTTATTAAATTCTTTGTCTTTCTTTTTTGACATTATTAATTACTATGCTTAGAAACCTACATTAATAGAAAAGATACAATGTTAAAAATAAAAATAAGAATATAAAAAGTAGAAAGATAACATATCCATGTGAATTAAACATTAGTCATTGACAGAATGTGGGAATTTATTAATTTGACATCATTAAGTGATAGTTTCACTATAATTCAATTACAAATGGGAGAGATCCTATATTTGTTTATCGTGTGCAAAATGAATTAATAATTCCTATGCATTCATGTATTTTAATGTATCTTCTTTATGTTCTATGTATTTATTCATTGTGTTCATATATATATATGTGACTATTCAAAATTAATTTTATGTGATATGTGCATTGAGTTGTATCTAATAGCTAACATTGTGTTACAAACAACAGAGTTGTGTTGGCATTAGCAAACAACATTAATTTTATTCAGTTTTTCTCAGTTACCCATGTGTGGTTTGGTTGGCTTTTGGGTGATACAGGCTGAGCATGTATGGGCTTAGCTCCAGACCACAGATTCAGTTCCGATCTTTTTTATAGCTTTTATTCTCTGAACAGTGGGCTGTCTGACATGTGACCTTCTCAGAGCAGGGATTAGCCACTCTGGACAGAACTAGCAGAAATGTGCTACTTAATGCCTGTGCTCTGAACTCATAAACTGTTACTTTCACAAACATTATATTAACCAAACCAGTCACGTGGCCAAACTTGTTAATTTTATGCCAAATATATACTTCTCATAGTGGTGGGAGAGAAGAAATATAGATTCACTAAAAAATAATGTAATCTACAATATCAGCCATAGACACACATGAAGAAAGGAGTAGTGGACCAGCAGTGATGACCCCTGTGGGGGTTATGGAAATCCCAGAGGTCAGAGTATGACATATCCACACACACTGCAGGGCCACATTGTTGCTCACATCACTTCAGCACTGACAGGTATGTGTCCTTGTATTTTAACACAGTCAATTTATACATCAATAGAGTCATCATTTAATGATAGGAATAATTTCTCAAATATAAAGTACCTCTTCTCAATACAAGGAAATAAGTAGAAATAATTAAACTTTTGAAGAGAAATCACCAAATGAAATGATCAGAAGAATAACTCTCACTAGGAAATTAGTTGATGAAAGCCAATATTAAAAAAAAATGGTCAGACTACTTTAGATATCTTGGGAAAATGGTGACTTTTGTGTGTATGGTTAAAGCCCCATTCACCTCAACAGCTGCTTTTCTGACAAAAAGTGACTCTGACAGCAGCATCACAGAGATTCCAGTATGTCTGAATTGCTCTGCCCTCACAGATGTTCAGTGTAAATAAAAAAAGAGAAATAAATAACAAGCTCTGAGAATGGAGAGTGTTCTTGAGACCATATCACTTGCACACTGTGATAATTAGCATCAAATTTATCAGTGTTGCTGGTTTTTACACCAACTTCATATCTTCATCTGAATATTATGTTCCCAGTGGATCCCAATGATATTGCAGTTTTCTCCCTCATTGCACTCCTACTTATTCTAATTTTGTTTGAAATACTTTCATGCAATACTTCTACCTCCAAACATGAAATATTTTATTTTTATTTTTTTAATTTTTATTTTTATTGTGTTCAATTGCAGTTGTCCCACCATTTTCCCAGTTGTCCTCCTCTGCCCTGCCCCCCCACCTGAAGTCTATTCCCCACCCCATTGTCCCTGCCCATGAGTTCTCTCCTCATGTATTTTAATGTTTTCTGGCTTGCACCAACAATATTTCATCTGTCACAGTTGGAAGCTTAACCTCTGAAATCAAGGGGTCAGCAGAACTATCTTCTCTGTGAAGATCCAGGGGAGACTCTGGACCATGCATTTCTCTTACTATTGGGTGGAGCCCTCAGTCCTGGTTATCCCTTGGCTTACAGACATCTTACTACAGTCTCTGCCTCTGTCACCTCATTGTTCCCATCCTGTGTGTCTGTCTCTGGGTCCAAATGTCCCTCTTCTTACAGGATATCATATGTATTAATTAAGGCCTTCCTTACACCAGCATGACCTTATCTTAATTTGTTTACATTTGCAGAGGCCCTATTAGATAAGGTCACATTCTTGGCCTGTTGCAAACATTAATTCAGGGGTTGGAGGAGTGTGGGGATGAAAGATTAGAAAATGACTAAAATAAGCAGGTTAATGTCTAAATCATTTTTTAATTTATTTTTAATTACTTTTAGAGTGAGGGGAAGGTAGGAAGAAAAAGAGGGAGAGAAACATCCATGTGTGGTTGCCTCTCACAGACCCTCTACTGAGAATCTGGCCCTGCAAACCAGGCACGTGCCCTGACTGGGAACTGAACCAGTAACCCTTGGCTCACAGGCTAATGCTCAATCCACTGAGTCACAGCGGCAAAGTCTAATGTCTAAATATTTTGTCTGAGCATCATCATAACTGGAGACAGTATATGGTTTGGTGTTTCTAAAAACTCAATTCCAGTCATGTGCTTGTTATACTTTGGGAGTCTGATGGGAAGGCTCTCAGAAGAGAGGGAAGAACTGTCCTGCCATAAAATCAGAAGCAACAGTCCACCAAGAATCCATGTCTCCATGACATTTCAAGTCTTTCAACATTCTTAGCACTTTGAAATATAACAAATATGTTTAGTGTTTTTAAGGAAATTTTGCACTGGTTTCCACAGTGAGTGCACCAGTCAGCATTCCCACCAATAGTACCCTAGGACTCCCTTTCTCCACATCCTCACCAGGACCTGTTGTTTGCTCATTTATTGCTGATGGCCATATGACAGTTGTGAGGTGATATCTCAATGTGGTTTCAATTTGCATCTCTCTCCTGGCTAGTGAAGCTCATCATCCTTTCATATGTCTATGGGCCCTCTGTGTGTCCTCCTTGGAGAAGTATCTATTCATCTCTTTTGCGCATTTTATAACTGGTTTGTCTTCATGATTTTGATTCATTTCAGTTATTTATATACTTTGGAGATCAAACCCTTGTCTGATGTATCACTGGAAAATATGTTCTCCTACAAAGTCAGTTCCCTTTTCATTTTGATGATTGTTTCTTTAGTCATGCAGGAGCTTTCTAGTTTGATGCAGTCTGAGTTGTTCATTTTTACTTTATTTCCCTGATGCTAAGAGATGTATCAGCAAAAGTATTGCTACGTGGAATATCTGAAATTCTCTTGCATCTGATTTCTTCTAGGACTTTTATGGTGTTGTGACTTATATTTGTCTTTTATCCATTTTATGTTTATTCTTGTACATAGTCTAAGTTTGTGGTCTAGTTTCATTCTCTTACATGTACAAGTCCTGTTCTCCCAGCACCACTTATTGATGAGGTTGTCTACTCCATTTTATGCTGTATCCCCCTTTTCAAATATTCACCCATGTTAAAAAACTCAGTATGGAACTCCCTTTGATCCATTGATTCCACTGCTGGGAATACACTCTAAGAATCCCGAGTCACCTCGTCAAAAGAACTTATGCACCCCTATGTTCATAGTCATGCCGTTTACAATAGGCAAGTGTTGTAAACAGCTTAAGTGCCCAACAGTACATGAGTGGATCCAAAAACTGTGGTACATTTACACAATGGAATACTATGCAGCAGAAAAATAAGTAACTCTTACCCTTCATGGCTGCATAGATGGAACTGCAGAAGAGTATGCTAAGTGAATAAACCAGTCTGTGAAAGACAAATACCATATGATCTCAGTAATAAGTGGAAGCTAATGAACAAAACAAATGAACAGAATAGTACTAGAGACATGGAAATAATGAACAAACTGACAGTGACCAGAGGGGATGAGAGATGGACATAATGGGGTCTAGTGAAGAAATGTGTATGAAGGACCCGTGGGCACGGACAACAGGGTGGGAATTGACTGTGGAAGTGGGGGTAGGTGGAGCAGGAGAGAGCAACAGGGGGAAAATTGGGAGAACTGTAATTGGCCAACAATGAAAAACAAATTATCAAAAGTTAAATTGATTTGAAGGCAAATCATATGTTTAATATACCTCATTTTTAAAGACTGAGAGGTACAATTTCTATAGTTTTCAATGTATCTGTTTTATTACCTGCTGAAGATGACCAGTTACACTTTCCATAGTTCCTTCATAACATTCAGCACCTGGCAATGATATGATTTGTTTAAAAAGATACCTTTGTACTAACCACATAAGAAGTGGAGAGATAATGTGGTAGCTGGTGTGGCTCGGTGGACTGAGTGGCAACCTGCAAACCAAAGGGTCCCTGGTTTGATTCCCAATGAGGACCATGTGCCTGGGTTGTGGGTCAGGTTCCCCATAGGGGCCGTGTAAGAGGCAATCACACATTATGTTTCTTTCCCTCTCTCCTTCCCTTCCCATCTCTCTAAAAGTAAATAAATGAGATTTTAAAAAGGAGTAGAGAGACCAGAGCAAATGGTGATTCTTTGCCTGTTTATGTTTCTAACTAAGTATAAGGCCATGTTTTCACTATCCTAACATTTACTGATTTTGACAATTTAGGGACACAGTGAAAAGCAGAGAAAAAAATCATTACAAAAAGAATGGCAACATACATCATACCTGATACTGCATAATTTTCTCTTGAATGGATATTTCCCAGATAACTCATTTTAGACTAATACACACAGCTAAGCCAATTGCTTGCAGAGTAAAAGCATCAGTCAGATTATGGTTTCTCTCTCCAATACTGTAATACAAATAACCTTTTGATGCTATAAACACATTTCTTCATTTTATTTAAGTAAATTAAAAAATGGGCTTCCCAAAATTTAGCTTAAAACTTTAAATAATTTTGCCTTATCCTCAAAAAATAGAAAAACTTCTGGAACCTCTTTTTCTTTTCTTTTTTTTTAACCAAATGCACAAGCATATCACAGCCTTAGGAAAAGTTCATTGGCTTTTCTGTCCTTTTGTGTTAATGAAGTACATGGTGTAAAGACCAACTTTTCACCCCAGGATTTTCAGACCCCAATTATTTTCAGAATATAACAAGTAATAAGTAATGATGTTGTTCTTGGGACTTTCAAAAACTGCACTTATACAATGAGATCAAACCATATTAAAGAATGCATTTTTATTTTTTCAAATGCAATGTTACTTTCATTTTTATTTTTTAACTACAGTTGACCTCTAATATCATTGTAGTATAGTTTCAGCATAGTGGTTAGACCCTTATGTAACTTATGAAGTGATCACTGAATAAGTCCACTGCCCACCCAGGACATTATGTGATTATTTGAATATTATTGACTATATTTCCTATCCTTTACATCCCAAGACAATTTTGTAACTACCTATTTCTAGAATTATCTTTTAGAACTTCTCCTATGCAGTGGGATGCATATCAATTGAAAGTTTTATGATCTGCAGTTTATTTGTTACCTTTTTCCCCTTTGGTAAGAACATTTTAGATCCATGTCAGAGTGAACTTCAATTATGTGACACAGTGTTATCCACTGTAGCCACAATGTGATATGTTAGATTCTTAGGCTTCTTCCTCTCATAAGTGAAAGTTCGTACCTTTTACCCACTTAAATTCTTATTCTCAGCCCCTGACAACCATTAGTATCTGACTTTGTTACTTTTAAATTTCATGTACAAATGATACCATGCAGCATTAGTCTTTCTTTGTCTCAATTATTTCACTTAGCAAAATGCCTTCAGGTTCATCCTGGTCATCAATGAAAAAAATTTATTTCTCTCATGACTATGTAATAATTCATTGGGTATGGGAGTGGGTATGACTTTAGTCCATTCATCCATTAAACACACTTAGGTTGCTTTCATACCTTAGTTTTGGTGAGTAATGCTTCAAGGAACCTGGGAATATAGATACTTCTTCATAATAATTGTGTCACTTTGAATATATATCCAGAAGTGAGATTGCTGGACCACATGGTACTTCCAGTAATAACTCACTGCCAATAATAGATAAACATTTCCTCTTTTGTTGATACAATATGAAATGGATGAAAATAATTCTATTTGATACACACTAGATGATCACATGTAATGTGTAATTTCTTCTGAGATTCATATGTCGTTTCACTTGTGTTTTCAAAGGTACTTTTTCTGCCTTTTTCTATTTTGATTAGGTTAACTTTTAAAAATTGCATTTGTTTTCATTCTATATAGTTATATTTTGGCTTTTGTCATTTACAGCAAATATTTCTATTAAAATACAGATAGCTATTTATGATTGGAGGGTGAATTAATGAATAATAAAATGAGTAGCAATTCAATATTTCCATCTCTTACATTATAGTATAGTACAATGATGTTTAATGTTTTCTCCTTCTCAGAGACACTTATTTTTATCAGGGAGAATATAAATTCCTCATGTAAAACTAACAAAATTAATGCAACCATTAAGAAAACAAAGGCAGAGAAATTGAGGAAGTAATTCTGGGCATTAATATTTGTGATAGTTATTCTTTGTTGAAAATGCAGTCATTTCTCAGAACATTAGTGACAAATATCATTGAGTACCTATTGCTAATGAGATTGTGATTTTATTTCTTTCTATTATAACCAAGAGACAGTGAACATATAAATAAATTTAAGTAATGCCAGTATTTAGCAACATTGTCCAAGGGTAGGTTTAAAACATCTAACATAATCTTAAGAAGGCCTAAATTTTCAGTGTTTGCAAAGTTTAAGATGTAGGTAAGTTAAGAGTAGGGTGGACAAGTTTTTTGTCCCAGAAATCTTTGGGAATATGCAAGTGACTTATCAGGGGCACCTACAAATGCACAAACTAAATGTCACTCTGCAAGCTCACCAGTCTCCTATATTCTGGAGGTGTGTCATGAGATAAACCATCTTCAAAATGGCCCAAGTGTAAGAATTTCCTGCTCAAACTTGAAGTGACACAGTGATGAGAAATCTCCTTTTCTATACGTTTGCCTCACTCTCAGTGTTCAGGGGGCAGTCTGTGAGGACCACGGACACTGCACGTAGATGGGAGTCAGCAGGTCTCCTGTGAAGGATACACAGCTTTCTGGCTCCCAGAGGTATGTGTCTCTACTCTCCTGTCTCTCTGCTGACCTGATTCATTTAATGGGAAAGTACAAATGCTAGATGTGATACAAATGAAGTACAATTAATATACAATTAAATAAAAGAAAACACTGGTATTCATTTCTGTATAGTTTAGGGTAAAGAGTAAAATTTGAAAAAAATTCAAATTTTTGCCTGTGCAAAATTACTAGCAAGCATACCTCATGCATATTTCAGTTTGAAAATCAGGATAACTTAAATGGAAAGCTGTAAGCATCTTGACAAGGAGCAGTTAACTTTGGATTTTGTATTTTACAAGTATAATAATATATGTGTATTATCTCATACTTAATCTAGACCATAAAAATAGATTTTTAATATACATTCATGAAATCATGAAGTGCAAACATAATTCTTCAAAAATGCTTTTCAATTAAATAAAAGCTGTTTGGCTTGCAGTAAAAATCAGGGCTTAGTAGTCTCTGTAAAATGGTAAATTAAACAATTATAAACAATCAAAAGATTTTTAGAAATTTAACAACACATTGCAACATGAGATGCCACATTGGTAAGATACTCCTGTGGCAGGAATTGTTACACTGTCTGATATAAGTAAAAATAGTAACATGGCAACTGTGTGATAATAATTTTCTGGAAATCTATAAATGTAGATTCAGTATTAAGTTTTACATGCATTGTATGTCATATATTTTCATTCCCACTTTAATTAGCAAATTGGGTGGCTAGACACTAATTATTAATGGTCATGCATTGTGAATTTCAAAGCCAGAATATATTACGAATCTCACTGACAGCAGCATCCAGTGACTGAATTATTAAATTACATTTTATGATTTATTACATTTACCTGCACACTGAAGCTGCCTTCACAGAACATGACAGACAATGGATTTTTCTGGACATTTGTGGCAATAGTTTCCTCCATAAATGATCTGCAACATGTATATTTATCATTTTGTGTGTTTTCATATCTTAATCATTAAATAAATTACAAGTTACTGGTGTAAAGTGTGTTAAATAATCCTTTGATGTTCTATTGCATTTATTGAGCTTTGGGTAAATTTACTGTGTCATGTAACATTTTCAACACATAAAAAATTTTATTAAAATTTAACTGATTTCTCAGAACTCTACAGTTATTCAAAATAAAATATTTGATAGCACCTCTTCTGAGCTTTGACCTAATAATTGTGACTAAATTACATTAATTTATTGCAGTTAATTACCATATTTATGAACACTACTGTTCCTCTAACTTTAGAACACTCAGTCTTTCAACATTATTGGATTTAGAAACTGTCATTAAAATTGGTGCATTTTTTAAAATAGCATTATAATTTTCACAGTTATTCTAATAGTGTTAAAATGTTTCAGTGGAATCTCACTTTATAAAGATATTATTCTGAACTACTTTATTCTTAGCTAACTTATTATGTTTCACTGCTTCAACCAATAATATCACATCAAAAATAGAATATAGAATTATCCAATTATTCTATGGGAAACATTTAAATTTCTAAGTCAATGAGAAGAAGACTTCACATTGGCCCAATACAAAGTGAGTACTGTTTCTTCTCTCATACTCCACCCACACTGACTGTGCTAGGGATCCTGTGAGTGCTCACATCACGTATTAACACTGAAGGACTGTCTTCAGAGGCACCATCCCTGATGTTACTCAGCTACAGAGACTGATCTCCAACGAGACAACTCAGAACTGAATGTGGCTGAGGACTCCAGGAGACAGCAAAGGAAAGGCAAGGGAGTGAAAAGTTACATTTTACAAACTGAACAGCAAATGTCCTCTGTGGAAACAGAGTATCGAAATGCTTCTCAAGATCTTCAAGGGAATGACAAGGACCATTGCACAGGTGACACGTTTAACAGACACACAGTATGACTGTTCTGGGATGTGCAGTTGGCATGAAGAAGTGTGGGGGAAAGGGTAGGGAATTAGCTGACATATATTTTCATTTGTGAAGATCAGAATTTAAAGTTGCAGAAGAGTGTCTTAATATGAAATCTGAGCACTGATTTATTCAGACATCCTTGTAAGGTGTCATCTTTGACCAGCAACTCAGGGAGAATTATATTTCCTGACATTGCAATGCTATAATCTGGGGAGACAACTGCAGTGGAATACTTGGTTTGGGGATGGTTCAAGTGTATTTATGTGACTCTCCGTTCATTCGTGTTCTCTCTGAAAATTGTCCAACCAATGTCTCCATTTGTTTTTCTCTTGTTGCAGATTCACCATCCCCACCAGAGAAGCTCATAGCTGGGATCCTGGGAGTCATCTGCTTTGTCTTGATGTACATTTTAGTAAGAATGGTTCTCTGTAAGTATGTTTTTGAAATATTTTAAGAGAACTTCTCACTTTAATGAATCTCAGTGCCTCTAAATATTTTAATATATTATAAAATAGAGCTTTTGCTTTAAGCATTTGGATAAAAGTGGAATGTCATTCTGAATTATTCTAGTGTATAAATAGGAGAATAATTGTAAAGAGCTTTTCATATCCATTTGTATATTTTTATTTCATTACTCAAATATATTCATTAGGAATCTAAAGACCTTATTGATAAATACAAATTAATTAATGGGATTGGTCAAACCAATATTTTTAGAAATGGTAACATGTGATCCAATGTCTTTTGAGATATTGTTCCCCTAAATCTTTTGTATTAATTGTTTTGGTGAAATCAATTTAATTTCAGATTTTGCTGCTCCTAAATAATACACCAAATTTCAAACTAAGAAACCAAAATTATGGTGTTTTAATTCTATCAGTATTAATTTTTATATTGAGAGTCACTGTAACATTTTCTACATACTGTAAAACTGGAGAGGAGCAATTTGTCCACAGCGGCAAGGATGGAAAAAGATACATTATGAATTTGAAAGTTCTGTTTTTAGTACCATTTATACTTTCTCTGTTTTAGGGAAGGCACAAATAAAATATACTTATGAGGGAGAATATAAATGATGAAATATAGTAATAAATGTTCATCAATGATTATAGGAGAGTGATTATTTCTCATGCAGCATGAAGTAGCATACATTTAAAATTACCATATCATGTCTGCCTCAGTGGCTCAGCTGATTTGAATATCATCCCATACACTAAAAGACTGCAGGTTTGATCACTGGTCAAGGCTCATCCCAGGTTGCGTGTTTGGTCCCTGTTCAGGGCGTGTACAAGAGGCAACTCATCAATGCTTCTCTCTCACATCACTGTTTCTCTCTCTCTCTTTCTCTCCCTTCCATTCTCCTTACAATCAATAAGCTTATCCTTGTGTGAGGATAAAAAATAAATTGCTGAAATAAAATCACTTACCATTCAGACCAATTGGCTTATACATCCTATGGCTCTAAAAGATAAACAAATAACATTACTATGCTACATAAGAAGTGGTTGCATTCACTGATGTCCTAGGCATTAGAGAATGGATATATTTGTTTATAAGCCTTTAATGTGGGCACAAATAATAGGGGATGAGAGATGACCTTTCTCCACGATGCATATATAAACGCTTTTTTTATATGTATCAGCTTGTAAGTGTGCATAGGTATTGTGCTGATATATGTATATACCTATGCATATATGTAAGTTTTTGTTTTGTAATTCAAATTGTGTTCAGTTAAAAATTCATTATTTTTATGTTCATCAGTGCCTCTAAGCACTTCATAATATTGTAGAATAAAGAATTGTTTTAAAGTGTGCCTATAGACTAAGAGCAAAATTGTTACTCTGCACAAAATTTGTCCAAGGTATAAATATCACAACTTTTTAGAAAGTAATTTGTAAATATATATGTATATATCTGACATATCAGTATATATATTTGTATTATAATTCAAGTCATTCTTTAGGACCTTTATTGAGAAATACAAATAAATTCTTCGTATTGATTAGACCATAACTATAAGAGATGGTGAAGTTTCGTTCTCAAGAGTTTTGAAATATTTTCCCCCAAATTGACATAGCTTCATTAATTTTTCTTGGCAAATCAATTTTATTCCAGTTAATTTTAATCTTAGACAATTGTACCACATTTCAAAGTAAGAAACAAAGGTATTATGATTTATGTAGATCAACATTACTTTTTTATACTAATTACTTCTTTTTCTAGCTAATGTGATACTGATGCAGAATAATTCTCTCTTGTACATAATATAAATTATAAATTATTTTAACAGCGAGCCAGACAGGTACAGCAGAGAACTGGACAGGGAACCAGACAACAGGGAACCAGAAAGGTACCTAATTATTTTCTATGTTCCGATATCAATAAAGTTCCTACCTTGTCTCTAACACAGTCAAAATTTATAGGTTTTTGGGGGGAGGTCAAGGGAACATAAATTATAATATTTAGCAATAAACATATAAAAATGAATGTAGAAGAGTGTATTTTTATGCATAAATATGAAGAAATATTCATTTAAATTCATCATACTCATTGTTGCCATTTTACTGAAAGATAATTTTTTTTCTAAAAATGCGGTTTCTTTCATTGACATTCGGCACATACAGAAAATGGATATTTTCATTTTGTGTGTTTGCTTAATATGGGCACATAAATTAGGGAATGAGGGGCTGACTCTTCTCTGTGAGTGTGCATGAGTGTATTATGCTTTATATAGGCCAGTCTGTGAGGGTATATGCATATACTGTGCACTAATTTGTCTATACCTATGCAAATACTAAAATTAACTTTCATTTTACAATTCATATTGTTCTTGGATAACAATACATAACCTTTCCCCAGCATACCATTGTGGACGATGTCCACCAGAGTGGCTTACATATTCCAACAACTGCTATTTCATCAGCACTGAAGGAAAAACATGGAATGAGAGTTTGACGGCCTGTGCTTCTAAGAACTCCAACCTGCTCTATATAGATAATGAAGAAGAAATGGTAAGATTTTTAATGTTTCCAACATTTTATTTAAAAGAGTATTTTATTTTATATTCTATAGAATTCCTTCATACTTTTGAATATATCTGTAATTTATTGTAAAGACTTACTATTTCATCATTTGACTCTATAATATTTCATTTATATTTTATGCCATTAATGTGCATTTGATAATTTTCTGTTCTCCATTTTCATAGACAATCATGCTTCTATAAATGCTTTTTTTCTAAAGTTTGCTACTTCATTGTACCGTGCATCATGGAGACTATGGATGTGACTGTGTGTATTACAGACTGAAATTAGTCATGAAGTAGGTGTTGCCAGCCCGCTCTGGTGCACTCTCTCATGACTTCTCCTCTCCCCTCACTCAACCACTGTTCTGAGATTTTATATCACAAATTATCTTTGCCTAATTTTGAATTTTACATAACGGGAGTCATTCATTATGCATTTTACATGTCTTCATTAACTCCCTCATAGTATTTTTTAAATTAATCCACATTATTGAATGTACCTGAAGTTTGTTAATTTTCACTGCTCTGTTGTATATACCAGGCATTCTTTAATCAGTTCTACTCAGAATAGAGATATTTTTAGTATGTGGTTGTTAAGAATAAAAACCTTTGTGTAATTCTTTTTTCCAAATAATATACATTTAAAATAATTCACACACAATAATACATATAATATATAAATTGATATGCCATATATGTTATTTTTGTAATGGTATAATATTAATTTATAAATATGGTTGTTCTAATGGTATAGTGTAAAAGTAAAATGTATTCCTATTTTGCATCAGATTGAAATTGCAGGGTCAAAAATATATGTGCATGTAAATTATCCCAATTTCTAGTTTGTTATATAAATACACATTATATCCAATAGTTTCATGATCGAAAGCTTAGTACTGTCAGAAATTTTAATGCCATCAGCTCTGATCATTATATAAAAGCATCATTATGAATTTAATGGGCATTTACATCATACTGGTCATTGAACACATCTTTCAGAGCATTATTCATTATGAATTTCTGTACTGTGAGAATGAGAAGTGCCCACTCATGTCTCTTGACCATTTCTCCTGTATGTTACCTCTAATTTTCATTCTTAGAAGTAGTTATATTTTCCATATGACTCATTTTTGAATTTGTGAGATGCAAATGACTTTTGTGACTGTTGATTACATTTTTTTTCTGGCATTGGAGTTTTTTAATGACCAGGACTTATCAATGTTACCACGGTCCCATATCTCGTTATTTTGGACATGTTTCGCAACTTGGTCAAAGTTCATGAAGATAATCTACTGTACTACTCTTTATGGTTTATCTTTTTTCTTTATTGATGGACTGTTACATTTAGGTCTATAATACTTTGAGAATGAATATTTTTGTGATGCTGTGTTTGTGATGCTGTGTGGTAGAAGTCAAGTTCACACTTTTCTGCATCATTACCTAGTTGATACAGCATAATTTACAGCAGATGATCATTCTACGTAAACAACTTTATATATGTGGGTCTATATATTTTAACATAAAATTTAAGAGGATGATCATTCATTGTGTCTCAAAAATTGTTTTTCTGTCTTCTTTTGTGTTTCTTTTGTCTACAGGAAATAAGTATACCTAAGTCGGTTTTACTAATAAAGTTCTATAAAGGTCTCTGAGGCTCTGTTAATTTTTCTCTCCCTTTCCCTCTATCTACAGGATATATCATTTCTGTCACTTTATCTTTATTTTGTTAATTATTTCTTCTACATCTCAATATTTATGTAAATGTATTGAATATTATAATATAGATAATGATTTTTCACCTGATAATTTTATTTAATTCATTCATACAGTTTTTATTTTACTAATTGTTCTGTCACTGCCATCATATTGCTATAGAGTTATTGGAACATAGTTTTTAAAATACATTTTAGATAAATATATATTTAAACTAATTAATATTAAATATTTGTATAAAAACATCCAGCATCTTATCCCAGTGAAAGGTGTATTGTGTGGCTGATTTATCCCAGTGAGAATGGAAGATATTTTTTCAGCTTCTTTGTGTGGTTTCAAAATTTTGGTAAGTCTACATTTTCAATAACATAGTATAATAAACATGGATCCTCCTACATGCTTATTAGATTAATATTTTTGTAACTTCAGTTACAAACTTTTATTGTAGAATCATCTCTTTTGAAGTGTGCTTGCTCAATTTTTAAAACTCTTGTTATTATTTTATTTTTTAGGCTTAATTACTGGATTTTCCTTGGGCCTGCATAGCTTACTTGACAACCAATGATTTTTAAAAATTTATTCAAATACCTCAGTCAATATGGCTCCACACTCTACTACTTGATGTACTAGTGTATGTGTGTTTGTAAGGGAGTACTCATAATTTTAAAATCAGTTTTCAAATCAACTTTAGCTTATTTTTTATCAGATTATCTTAGTTTCTTCCACATTGTGCAAATATTTTTCCCACCAACCAAGTAGGTGTAGAGAGTTAATATCACCTCTTGTACTGTGCTCTCACATTGAGTACCTTCCTGTTATATTTAGAGCTCGCACTGTGCTGACACAGACTAGAAAAAGGATGGTCTGCCTCATTTTTAATCTAGTAAATTCAGCACTTTGACTTGAAAAAGGAGTGGGCAGTTTAACCACCACTTCCAAAGGAATCAGACTTCCCCTGTGGGGACACAGTGATGTTTCAGCATTTTCCAAACAGTAAGAACTACACTTCTTACTTATGAACTGAGATGGAGACATGGGAGCAGTCTTAGACATGAAGACTACACATTAGCTCTATTTTTACTGGAATATCTAGCTGCTTTTTCCAATAACAAATGTTCATGTTATTTTTACTCTGATCAAATTTCAGAGGTGTAAAATTGTTATGTTTTTCTCTTCACCTAATCATCCTAATACATTTTCTTAATGTGTTCAATATATAAAAGTATATTATAAATTGTATCACTCTAACTGAGAAAAATAACTGCATTTGGTTTATCATTTTTAAAATCCTCTTTATTTCAGTTGCAAATATACAATTTAGTTACTTAATATTTTATTTGATTCCATTTAAAGTCTTATACCTAGCCATATACAACATTGCCTTTTTCAAACTGCTATATAAGAACACTATAAAATACAAACTATAACCTATATAATTTTCTTTCCATATTATGATTAGAATGTTAAAACAACGTTGGTATAGACCCAGTCCATGTGGGTCTGCTGGGTAGAGCATCATCCGAATACACACAGGATGTTGGTTGATGCCCCATCGTGCACATACAAGAAGCTCTCAAGCAATGCCACACCAAGTAGATCAAAGAACTTATTGCTTGCTCTCTCTCTTTCAACAATAAAAATAAAGTGAGAGATAACACAAACAATAACATTCATTTAAACGGGAAGTGAGTAAATTGGCATACATCTATTTTTTGAATGAAGAATGGTAAAAAATGGTTATCTATGAATGAAAATTAAGAGTAGTTTAGAAGCTTGTGCATTTTGAAACTTTATGAAAAAGTTCTTTTGTAAGTTGCCAGCTATAAAATCAGCCACAACAATGCAAAGCACAACATGGAGAATATAGTCAATAATATTCTAAAACATATGCATGGTGTCAGATGGGCCCCAGATCCATGGGGGTGGTCACCTCTCAAGGTAT
>PVIA01017047.1:0-16833 GCA_004024845.1 Tonatia bakeri
CTGGTTGGGGCCGTGTGAAAGGCAACCAACTGATGTTTCTCTCGCAGGTCAATGTTTCTCTCCCTCACTTTCCCCCTTCCTTCCCCATCTCTGAAAATAAATAAGTCAAATCTTAAAACAAAAAGAAAGCAAGCACATAAATCTGTAATCTGATCCTCACTTGGCTTTCTCCCACCCTCTTGCAACCTTCCTTATGTTCCCTCCTTGATCTCAAGTGCATAAAGGAAGCTGCAGAACTGCTACTCCCTGCAGCATCTGAGATCTTGATCTCTGGCATAGGTCATCAGTTGGACTCAAATACACTCTGATAAAAGTTCTCTATGGGTTTGGACATTTCTTCCATCAACAGGTTAGATGAGGCAGGTGGAAATCAGGGCCAGGGGAATCCTGGGGTTGCACAGGTGGCTGCAATTCAAGCCATATTCTTCCCAAAGCTCACCTGTGTGGGGTGCCCGCTGGCAAGGAGTCCAGAGCCAGCGCTCCATTCTCACCACTGCCAAAGCCAGAAGATGGCTGGCTGGCTGGCTGGCTATGGGGCGGGCAGGGAAGGCTCCTCCCAGGACCCTGGCACCCTGCAGTGACTAGGGCAGTCACTGCTTGTGTGACAACCCTAGCGAAGGAAGTGAAAGCGGAGCCAGGTGACGCCATCTCTGCCAGGCGAGAATCATCAGGGCCTGTTATGGAGCTCTCTGTGGGCTCAGTGCTAAGTGCCTTGCGTGCACTGGTGCATTTTGTCCTCATATCAACTCTATAAAGCAGAGGAGCCAGGGAAGTGGCTTGCCAGGGCCATCCAGCCAGGAGGTGGCAGAGCCATGAGTCAGAGCAGGACCAGGACGCAAACCCCTGCTCAGAGCCACCAGGCCCCACTGCCTCAGGCCTTCTGTCCCTGGGCGCAGCAGACCCTCCTGTGGTCCGGCAGGGCCGTGCAGCTTCTTGTGCAGCCAGCTGGCACGCTTCCCCTTTTCTCGCTGCTCAGAGGGGTTCCCCCACCCACCGCCCGGCTCCACTCTGGCACGAGGCTCTTCCTGCTACCTTCAGTTCCTATGCTGTTAGGAGGCCCAGGATCTTCCTAAAGCGATGTCCGGAGCTGCAGACTGAACATTTACGTCTTCCCCAAATTCTTCTGTTGAAACCTAACCCGGGGTGATAGTGTTAAGAGTGGGGCCTTTGGGAAGTGCTCAGGCCAGGAAAGTGGAGCCCTCATGAGTGGATTAGGGCCCTTATAAGAGACCTGAGCGAGCTTTCACTTTTGCTGTTCCTCTCTCTCCATCTTTTCCTTTCTCTGCCATGCAAGGCCACAGTGAGAACATAGCCATCTGTGACTAGGCAGTGGACCCTCACCAGACAGCGAATCTGCTGGCGCCAAATATATCCGTGTTTATAAGCCACCCGTCTGAGATGTTCGGTTATAGCAGCCCTGATGCTATATCCTGACGGGAACCCCGGGACTGCTGAGGTCATGGTGCCTGAGGCTGTCAGGAAGGGAAAGGAAACGACTCAGCTTCTTTCCTCAGGCAGCTCTAGGCTCTCAGTCCTGAGGTGACTTGCAGTGGGCAGAGGCCCTGAGCTGGGAGGAAGGGGCCACGGGTTGCTGCCTGCCCGGTTCGCTGCAGCATCTCCAGGGCCCAGCAAGCATGGCCGAAAGCCTCTTCCTGCCTCCTGGTGACCCACCTGGGTGGCCTTTAGCACAGCTGATGTTGCAACCGTCTAAACACCTGCTGTTCTGCCGTCGGCACCTGCAAGGTCACCCCACACTAACAGGTAGTTCAGGTCACCGCAATGTCGCAACACCAAGGTACACTTGTTCCCCGGCCATCCCCGAACTGGACTGCCTTGCCCGCCTTCCTCTTATAGATCCCAAATGTACATGGTCATCCTTGTCACTTCCCTGGGGGGTAGGGAATACTGTCCCCATTTGACAGATAAGGTTGAGCAGCTTTGGACAAGGGAGTGATCTGGCTGAGCCTGTTTATAAAATGAGGAGCATGAGCCTCGCTCCTGGGGTGGTTGTGCCGATGAAATGCACACGGAGCTCTAGCCCAGTGCCTGGCAACAAATGGTGGGCACTGATGGTTTTGTGGATACAAGCCCAATATCTCAGCAACCCTGAGACCACTCCCTCGCTCCCCCTTCCCACCAGGTTGGGAAGAAATGAGGTGGACATGTGCCCGGTGAGGGAGGGAGGTGGTCCCCCCTCCCTCCCAGGCACAAGACTATCGTGCAGCTCAGGGTGCTCTGGGACACGCCTGAGCCCCAAACAGAAAGGGTCTTCCTCTGAGGGCTGCTGTGCATACGGCCTGTTCCTCCCAGATTCTGACTCAGGTGTGGAGCCAGCCTGGGCCCCAGGCCTGGCTTCCAGAAATGGGCCCCTCTGGTCAAACAGCACGGAGTGAATAGATGTGCAGAGTTGTAACAAAGTTTGATTGCATTTGTAGGTTTGACAGGGACCACAGCTGGGGTGCCTTAGAATCAAGGAGGGCACACGTTCAAAATTCAGGACCAGCATGTCTGGGCTGGGGGTTGGAGGCTCCCTCTGCTGATTCTGATGCACGTGACCACGCTTTGAGAAAGGCTGTGCTGGAGAAGCTGGAAAAGGCATCTTCTGCCACACCCATTCTCCTCTCCCAGGTGATAAACTGAGTCAAGGACAGGCTTTCCACTGAAGCTGGTCAAGTGACCTTCATCTATGAGGTCAAGTCCACATTCCTTGAGGCAAAGCCCCAAGGTACCTCAATAACTGCCCCCCCTCCATCTGTCCCTTGCCCAGGTCTTCAATAGTCATCCTCATGCCTCCATGCTCTTTCTGCACTTACTGTCTCATCCCCCAGCCTAGGAGTGTGTGTGTGTGTGTGTGGAGTGGGGGCAGCTGGTAGAAATACTAAGACCAAGTTCTAAATTGCCCTCTCAAAGAGGCTTCACAAAGCTGGCCGGGCAACACCTGTCACCTCTTCCCCTTTCCCCCTTGTGCACAAACCTGAAGAATGCTTATCCTCAGCAGTCACTGCTCTCAAAGCCCACTCCTCCCCCTCAACCGAATTGTAAACTGAGCGTCTAGACACACCAGCTGCACAGTAAAAATGCTGAGAGAGAGGAATGGGGGAAGGGAGAAAGACTAGAAAAGAGCCAGTTATGAGCTTGAGGGCCTTAAGGCTGAGGAGAAGGCACTCTAGAGCTGACCTGCCGGATGCCTGCAAGTACAGAACTCTTGAGCAAGTGATAGAGCCTCAGAGGTCCAATCTGTACAATGGGGGCAAAATGCAAGTCTCCTCCTTGGCTGACTGCGGAGATAAAAGAGATAATCTAGGCCAAGCGATTAGCAGGGTGCCTGGCACAGGTTAAACACAGTAGGAATGGCCACGGATGACCATTATTGTGTTCCAGCTGTAGCGCTCCCCCAAGCCCCCCCTCCAAGGGTCCCTGGCACACAGCAGCCTTCAGTAAGTGTTGAATGGACAAAACTGGCGCCAACCCTTACATTCCCAGATCCAGCCTAGGTATGAGGTGGGGAGAATGCACTCTGGGCTCCTTGCAGACCTGGGAACTACGTGGAGGGGAGGCGCGTCCCGGCCTGAGGGTACTACCCCCTCCAGGACTCCAGGTTCTGGGCAAACTCGTGACTCAGCCCAGCGCCGCCCGCCTGTTCCGCGAGGATAATGACAGGGCAGCCCGCTGGGGTCAGCGCTCAGTCGCCGCGAGGCCCCCTCTCCTGGCTCGCCCTGGGGAAAACAAAGCCGTCAGAACCCGGGACCCAGACCCTAAACCCTGGCCAGGCCAGTCCGAGAGGCCACCCTGGTCGCCCCTGAAGAGGGGGACAGGACACCCCCAAAGGCAACCCAAGCCCGGCTCCGATCCTCACCTGGGATCTTGAGCTCCAAAGGAGAAAACAAGTGTCCCCGGACGGTCCAGGGGCTGCGGAGGGTGCTGTAAAGACGTGGCAGGGAAGCCCCGGAGCCCCGACCCGCAGCCTCGTATTTGCCCCAAGCCTCAAGCCTACTCACCACGGCCAGAACCGCCGCCCGGCGGGCTTTCTGGGCTGTGTCTCCACTGACCGGGTCAGCTGACCCGAGGCCCCACTCCGCCCCGCCCTCGAAACTCGTGGCTCCGCCTCTCGCGCCGCTTCTCGTCAGACGGTCGCTGGGGCGACGCTAGCGAGCAAAGCTCGCGTGAAGGGGCGCCACGCTCTCTGTCCTCGCTCCCGAGACACCTCCTCCCTGCGGCGGTGGGCGGGGTCCCAGGCGCCTCAGCGCGCAGGCGCGGACCTCATGCTCCGCGCCGCGTCTCAAGCTGCGGCCAGCGCCGCGGTCCGCTGCGCGCGTAGCCCCGGGCCACCGCAGGCTCGCACAGCCAGCGCCGCCGCCATGTCCCGGCCGCCGCGGTCCGCTTCGGGCTCCCCGGCCCGGCCTGCCACCGTGCTGGGCACCATGGAGATGGGGCGCCGGATGGACGCGCCGGCCAGCGCCGCGGCTGTGCGCGCCTTTGTGGAGCGCGGTCACACCGAGCTGGACACGGCCTTCATGTACAGCGACGGCCAGTCCGAGAGCATCCTGGGTGGCCTGGGGCTCGGGCTGGGTGGCGGCGACTGCAGAGGTAACGCCTAGCGCTCGCGCCCTGGGCCCCTTACTTCCCCCTGTACCGTGCAGGACACTGATCCGACCCCAGCCTTGTTGCACCGACTGTGGTGGGGACCAGCTGCTTCGTCTCCCCCCCTAGCCGACTTGCGACTCTGTGAATTGAATCCCCAGCTCCTTAGGCCCGGTGCACATCTTGCCCCGACAGACGAGCAGTGCTGTCCTGGTCACCTTCACCTCTTTCCTAGGGGTTGCAACTCGGGAACTTCCAAGTTTTACCCCGAGCTTGGTCTATCCCTTAGCTTTCTACACTTGTTGCTTTCTTGGTGTTCTCTATGGCACACATCTCCAGAGCTGTGCTGTCCCCGCCTCCAGTCTTGCCAGGTGCCCATAACCAGGCCCCAGGTGCTCTGCTTGTGCCAGTCTCCCCATTGCCCTCACCGCCCATGCGCTCCCTCAGCACCCTTTACCCATCCTGTTCTTTCATCGGGACTGCCAACTGAACGGACTTTGCTCTGTTCAGTTGGCAGTCCCCTTGGTACTCTCAGGGAAAGCTGTAGCTGTGCAGTGGGCCAGGCTGGGCTGGGGAGCAGAGATGGAGGTGTGAGAGAGGGGGTAAGGTAGCCCTAAGCCAGGCTTTGTGATGGGGTCATAAGAGGGAAAGTGACCCTAACCCACCCCCAGGGAGCTCAGAGTGTAGTGGGGAACATCGAAGCCAATGAGTACTGGGGAACCCAGACAGAGGAGCACTCTGGGGGAAGGAGGGGAGGGGGCAGGAAGACCAGAACAGGGAGACACACTAGGGAAGGCTCAGAGAAGGCTGGTGCTGGGCTTTAAAGGATCCATAGTGGTTTGCTGGGCAGAGAATGGCAGAAGGGGACATTAGAGCTGAAGACACTGCTGTGCAACGACTGGGCTTGGAAATGCTAAGTGCCTGAAGTGTGGAAGGGTGGCCCGTCGGCAGGTGTGGCTTGAATAGTGGATGTGTGAGTGTGGAGGGACTGCCCCTTGTTGGCCTGATGCCATTAGAAGTAGAAGTGTCTAGAAGGGTGCCTGGCACAGAGTGGGGCCCAGGGAATGTTAGCTACTGTTGTTAGTTTCACGCTTTGCCTCCTCTTCTGAGGCAGTCCCCCACCCCACTCCACCTGACCCCCAGGCTCTTCTTCCCCAGTCCTTGTGGGGCTTCCCCTTTGGGTCGTAGCTCCGTGGACCTGGAGGAACAGAATGGGAATGAACCCGGAAAAGCCAGCGTTCGGGCTTCCTGTCACCTACCAGACCCAATAAACAGAGACAGGGATTGAATCTTTATGGATGCTCTATTCAGGTGGCTGGCGATCAGAGAAGATGGCGGGTTTGTACCCTAACAGACTGCCTTAAATTCCATTTTCAACTGATCCTTTTTATAAAGAGAAGAAAAGTGTAGGTAAGGGGTTTGGAATTCAGGGAAAAAGTTAATCAGCATTCAAAAAAAAGTTAATCAGCATTCAAAAAAAAGTTAATCAGCAAGTTAAAAAGCGGCAGCATTCTTTCATCTGAGTCCTGGACATTGGTCTTTCATCTGTGTCCGGGGCAGTGGGTGTCTCCCCCTGGAGCACAGTGGTTCCTGCTGCCTAGACTACTTGAAGTCCTCCTGGGGCCCGAAGGTGGAACCCCTGTGGTCTCCTGGGGTCAGGATGGGGCATGCCTTCGGTTCCTGGAACAATAGCTTTTATGTGCATTGATCACTAAGCTGAATAGCTATTACCTGAAACTAAAAATTTTGTTGGTAGTGAAGGTTTTGTTTCTGAATGGGTTTTTCTCCGCCATCCCTGCCCTGGTTCCTTCTTTGAGGCCTAGCACTCACAGGGCCCAAGTCCAAAGGTTAAGCGTGAGGCAGAGTTCACACTAAGCATGCCGGGGCGTATCTGGTCGAAAAGCTGTGGGACTTGTTCCCTCATGTGAAGTGGTCTGATGACTTCCCTCTGAACTGCTGAGTTGCCTTTGCCAAGTACGAAAAGTACAGACTCTGTCCACCCACCAATCCAGACAGCCAGCGTTCTTTAGAGCGTTTCCACGCTGCTGGCGTGGCAGAACGCTGTCTTGTTCTCATGTGGATTGTTTCTCGACAGTGGGTGTTGTGGTGAGCACGCCTCTGTGAGTCTGGAAGGACAAGGGAAGCCGTAAGTGCCTTGTACTCCTTTAGTCTCCTACCCGTCTCCCAACTGATCTCTGCCGGGGCTCACGTCCAGGCAGATGCGTCTCTCCCCTGAATTCTCACACCAGACTCTTTACCGACTCTTTACCTGTCTTTATATTTCCAGGCCTGCCCCCTTGAGTTTTTTTTCTCTATCCTGCAGCTAGGGTGCAGAACACACTGACTTGGAACGTTTGAATGGTGGTGTCTGAAGACACCCTTTGGGATTAGGTCTGTGCCCTTTCTCTTCTCTCTTGTCCCACTGCTCCACGCCTGGGGTTTATGCCCTCATAACTCAGAATTGCCAAGCACGGCCCTTCACATACTGTATTGCCTGCTCTTTGATTTTGCCTGTGTTCCTGCCCTCCGGAATGTGCTTCCCATCCTTCCTTGTTGACTGTGACTCATTCTTTTTTTTTTTTTTAAGATTTTATTTATTTATTTTTAGAGAGGGGAGGGAAGGAGAAAGAGAAAGAGAAATATCAATGTGTGGTTGCCTCCTGAGCGCCCCCTATTGGGGACCTGGCTCACAACCCGGGCTTGTGCCCTGACTGGGAATCGAACTGGCCACCCTTTGGTTCCCTGTGACTCATTCTTGGAGACTCAGCTGGGGGTTACCCCGCAGGAAGCCTTCCCCAGCAGTCCCTCCTCTTTGGGCTTCTTTAGCACTGACACTTTTCTGTGCTGCCCTTACTGTGTTGTAACATCACCTTCTAGACTCTGAGCTCTTTGAGGGCCGAGATTGATCGTGTTCAGTTCATCTCTGTGTACTTAGGCTCTAGCGCAAGGCCCGGCACAGCCGGCAGTTTGATGACCACTAATAGTTACAGTGGCAGTGAACACTAGGACTTAGTTGTAACACCATGTACTCCATCCTCGTGATCTCCCAATGAGGACAATGCCATTATCACCACCCCCATTTTACAGATTGTAGAACTGAGGCTCAGAGACCTTAAATACTTTAGCCAGGGTCCCATGGCTAATAAGTGGTTATAATAAATCTCTTAACCATCGCATTCTCCCTCCAAAGTGAAAATTGCCACCAAGGCCAACCCCTGGGATGGGAAGTCACTGAAGCCCGACAGTCTCAGGTCACAGCTGGAGACATCACTGAAACGACTGCAGTGCCCCCAGGTGGACCTCTTCTACCTGCACGCGCCTGACCACAGCACCCCCGTGGAAGAAACGCTGCGCGCCTGCCACCAGCTGCACCGGGAGGTGAGGGTGTTGCCCCGGGCTCCGGGAGCGGGTCTGCTGTTCCTCTCTTTGGCCTGTCATTACCCAGGAGAGTGGAGGCTCCAGGGCTATCCCAGAGCAGAGCTGGGGACAGTCCCCACTCCCAGGGTCCTCACTGTGGTCTCCCCTTCCTGGTCTCCTGGACTGTGCTGGGTTCTGACTACCACCTCTTCCCTGCAGGGCAAGTTTGTGGAGCTTGGCCTCTCCAACTATGCCGCCTGGGAGGTGGCCGAGATCTGTACCCTCTGCAAGAGCAACGGCTGGATCCTTCCCACTGTGTACCAGGTGCGGGCAGGGCTGCTCTGACTGCCCCATGCTCTCTCCTCCGCAGCCATGCTCCTGCTCAGAGCCTGCAGGGTGCCCTCGGGGTGCTCCTCAGCCTGGCTAGTAGGTTCCTGCTCGCTTGTCCCTGGCTCCCCTCCCTGCCTGCGTGAACACCTTGGTCCCATCCCTCCTGCTTCCTTACTCTGCATGCCAGCCTTGCTCTGAACAGCTTGGTCCCATCTCTCCTTCTTCCCCTTCTCCCTGGTAGAAGTGCTCCAGCCTCACTTGGATGGCTCTGGAAGGACTTTCCTGACACCCCAGTGGGGCCCCTAATCTCCAGACCTAGTCTTCATCCACCCAGTGTTTGGGAGAGCCTGCTGTAGTCAGGGAATCCACCTATATTATGGTTACCTGTCTCCTCTCCGTGTTTTTAACTCAGCTCTAACATCTCTTGGGGACAGAGACCTTGCTGGGTTCACTCGTGTTTGGAAACCCAGTGTCCAGCCTGGCACCCACAGATACTTGTGCAATGATATCTCTAGTCCAGTTTCCCTTCTTGGGGTCCAACCCTGTCTCCCCATCCCCTGTCACCACTAGTGAGCTGGGAGGTCATCACTGAGGTCCTGGGCAGGTTTTGACCGAAGGGTTTAAAAGACGGTGGCTGGGGTTCCTTCCCTTGGCACGTGTGCGCCCTCTCAGCTGGCCCTCTGCCTGCAGGGCATGTACAACGCCACCACCCGGCAGGTGGAGACGGAGCTCCTCCCCTGCCTCAGGCACTTCGGGCTGAGGTTCTACGCCTACAACCCTTTGGCTGGTATGGCTGCTGTGGGGACAGCCCGCTGCCCCCCAGCGGGGTGGGTGGGCGCTCCTGGCCCTGGGAAGCAGGGAGGGGTTTGACAAGAGGCTGGGCTGTGTCCTCCATCTCTCCTGGTCTCCCCACTGTTCCCGAGTCTGCAACAGCCTCTGGGAGCAGTGTGGGCAGGGGATCTGAGGGCAGCCTTCCTGCAGGGGGCCTGCTGACCGGCAAGTACAAGTATGAAGACAAGGACAGGAAACAACCCGCGGGCCGCTTCTTTGGAAATAGCTGGTCTGAGACCTACAGGAATCGGTGAGCTGGAGATGTCTGCCTTAGGTGGCTGAAGGTGGCGGGGGCAGCGTGGTGGGGGTCCCTGTTGCTTGAAAGGAGAAGTTCTAGGCTGCTCTCCTGGGGGCTCCAGGCCTTCCCTTGTAGCCTGGACCTATGTCTCTGGATTCCTGCAGGAATTACCAAACCCTCTGTGGGGTCTCTTGTTTTCTTGGGACCTCTGGGAGGAAATGAGGATCCCTGAATCTTATGCCAGGTCTTCCAAGTCACAGCTGTTCCCCAAGACATGCTTTTCACCTCCTGGGAGGGGAGAGCCCGGGATTGAGGCTCAGGAGGCCTGGAGCCTGCCCCCTGTACTAGCTACCTGCGTTCCATTGGTAAAGAGAGGGCAGGCTTGAGTTCCTAGGAGCAAAGATGTCGTGGAGGTGTCTGGTGAGGGAGCCGCATCCCGAGTAGTTCTGCTACCTTATAAAGCAAGAGACTCGCTGCCAGAGCAGGCACCGGCCCCCTCCGTGCTGCTGGGCTAGGCTTGGGGTGGGTACAGCTGCCTTGCTCGGCCCTGTGCCTCTGGCCCCCAGTGTGACTGACCCTGTGCTGCTGACTTCTGTGCCCCCCCCCCCCACCTGCCCAGCTTCTGGAAGGAGCACCACTTCGAGGCCATTGCCCTGGTGGAGAAGGCCCTGCAGGCTGCTTATGGCACCAGCGCCCCCAGCATGACCTCGGCCGCCCTGCGGTGGATGTACCACCACTCAAAGCTCCAGGTAACCCTGCTACCCCGCCCCAGAGGCTCTGCTTCTGTTTCCCCTTTTTTTTGGCAGGGTAGCGGCGGGGGGATGGAAGAAGGGACAGGGCTACATAGTTATTTGGCGACTTCTGAGATTACTCCTTTTCTTCCTCTGAGATTTCTCCATGGCCCAGCTTTTGGGTGGTTATCCTGTTTATTTGTTTAGATTTTTAGTTTTAGAGAGGGGAAAGGAAGGAGAAAGAGAAGAGAAACATCGATGTGCGAGAAAAACATTGATCAGTAGCCTTTTGAGGGCCCCCAACTGGGGACCTGGCCCACTACCCAGCCCTGTGCCAAGTGGGAATCTAAATTTCGGTCCACAGGCTGGCACTCACCCCACTCAGGCACACCAGCCAGGGCATATCGTGTTGCTTTTAAGTCCCTTAAGTGGCCTGCCACGAACGCTATTGGCCGTGTGAGGTAGAATCCCAATTTGACACGAGGAGACTGGCTCGGAGACTCCTTCACTCGACCAGGGTCCTGCTGCCACATGTGACTGTGCATGAACCCCCGAGACCTGCATCTTGAACCATGAGCATTACCCTGTCCCTGGCGGCCCGCCGTTGAGACCAGCTCTGTCGCCGGTGGGGTTGCCCTCCCCCGTGTCCCAGTTCCCTTCTTTCAGCCTCACTCAGCAGTGTGGCTCCCTGGTACTGAGTGCATTAGGTGCCAAGCCTGGGACCACTTCACAAACTTTTAACTGTGTGACTCAGTCACCTTGCAAAGCACAGGAAGTCTGACGCCTAGAGAGGTGGAGTAACTCACCCAGGTTTACCCAGCCGCTGGGTGACCCTGAACTTGGGTCTGCCTGCTGCTGAGTTTCAGAGCTGTCTGAAGGCAAGGTGAAGTTCCTTCTGTCACACCACAGGGTGGGAACAGACACCCGAGCCTCGGCTGTAGCAGGGGCAGGGCTGGAGCCACTGCACTGGCTGGCTCGGTGACATCTGGCCACCACCTCCCCTTCCAGGGTGCCCACGGGGACGCAGTCATCCTGGGCATGTCCAGCCTGGAGCAGCTGGAACAGAACCTGTCGGCGACGGAGGAGGGGCCCCTGGAACCTGCTGTCGTGCAGGCCTTCGATCAGGGCTGGCACCTGGTCGCCCACGAGTGCCCCAACTACTTCCGTTAGGCCTGGACCCGACTGGAGGTGGCAGGGGGTGCTCCCTGTCTGCCACCCTTCACTTCTCACCCTGGCCTTAAGCTGCTGTTTAGCCCGTTCTTTCCTCGCTGTCTTGGTTCACAGATTGTCTCCTATGTTCTCGCACTACTCCCTGCTGCCTTCCCCACATGTAAAGGCTGGATTTCCTGTCGGAATAAAGCAGGCCCTTGACCTGGTGTTGCCCAGGCCCAAAGCCAACCTGGTGGGCTTGTTTCTTCTGCCACCAGCAGCCTGTCCCGTCCCTCCCAAAGGCGTGCTGCGGAGGGCCTGGAGTACAGCTTCACCTTCAAAGGGTGGAGGCAGTAGGAGGCTTTGCTCAGGCTCCCAAGCCTAGCCTAACCTCTCCAGAGCCGGACTGGAGGTGGCCCTTCCACACACAACAGAAACCAGGCCACCTGTACAACCTGAAGCCGATTTTCTCGTTTGCAAATGCCTTCACTGAAATATTTACAAGTAGAACAATTTGGGCAAAATCCTATCATTAGTCACCCCTAGGGAGAATAAGAACTCCCAGAAGGACAGTGGGACAGTGCTAATGCTTCAACTTCAGCAGGGGCTCTACTGTCAACCTTGCTAAGGCCTCTGGACATCTGGTCACCCAAGACCCTCAGCTCTGGTCTGGGAGAGAAGGGGTGTGTGGAAGGGCAAGGAGGGCAGCCGGCGCTTGCTTTTCTCAGCAAGTCCCCAGTTCATGCAAGAGCACTGAGGGCCAGTGGAAGCCAGCCCTGGTGGCTGCTCTCCTGTCCCCAGGGGTCACACAGGAACCAGCACTTGGAAGCTGACTCATGAGGCGAACAAAAATCAAACCCAAAAGCCTTTCTTTCTGAGAAAAGTCCCTTTTGCCATCTGTAGGGAGACAGCCTGCAGACGAAGTTTTATTCCTGTAGAAAGACAGTCTGTCCCCAGTGCCCCTTGTCTCCATCCCCAGCAAAAGAGCCGCTGCCCAGGAGCTCGGGGCAGGCCCTCGAGGTCAGGACGGTGGCGCCGGGACCAGCTGGGAGCCGTCCGTCCCGGTCCTGCCCCTTAGGAGTCGTCATCGTCGTCATCCTCCGATTCTTCTGCTGACTCGGAGGCGCTCTCCGGCAAGTCATCTCCCATCTGGTGGAACCTTCCGGAGTGTGCATCCCACATGTATTTGACGGTCACCTTGAACTCAGCCATCTCATACCCAAAAAGCTTCTGCGAGAGACAAAGAGACCCGCAGTTAGGAGGGGTGGGCGTGATCCTTCCGTGGCCCCTGCGGCCACAGCCTGCAGATTGCTGGGAGGGGCCAGGCGACTCACCAGGATGCGGGCCTGCTCTGGGGTCAGCAGGTCCCCCTCCTTGCACACCTCGTAGTCTGACAGCAGGGTCACCACACCTGCAGAGAAGGCAGGAAAGGCAAGCAGTTACTTCTGGCAGAGTGTTCTGCCAGCTGCCCAGAGCCGGGGAGCCTGCTTGGACACCTGCCCCCCCCACTCCAGTGCACATGGGCCCAGGCTCATCAGCGGTGCTCAGCGGCCCTCACGCTGTCCCTTGGTGCTGTGTCCTGGCTGCAAGTTACCGTCCACCTTCATCCCACCCATGAGGGGGACACTCTCAGCCCCACCTTCTCATGAGAAAATGGAAGCCAGCAGAAATAACCTGCTTTGCCAGAAAGGGGAGGAGAGGGTGGCCTGTTGGGTTTGGGAGCCTGTGCTCTTGGCCAGTACACTGTGATCCCGCTGTACCTCTCTTGAGGGCCGTGGGCAGCCCCAGCTGCCTCAGCTGCGGCTCCATGGAGTGGGGGAACTGCTCCAGGGGCCCCGGGTCGAGGTTCACAGTGAAAGTTGCTTTGTTTCCAGCGCGGGCATAATCCATCTCCGTGTACTTCGTGAACCACCTTGGGGGACCAGCAGCGGTTGGCGGGGAGGTTCCTGACCGGCGCACCAGCCCACCTGAAGCCAGGCCCTGCTGGGTCCCACCTCCCCCACCTCCATTTATCTCAGCTGTTGGTGGCAGCCCTCCTGGAGCCCCACGCTGGGAATAAAGGCTCAGTAACGGGTTTTGGGAACCAGTTCTTACCGAACGCCTTCACTGTACAAAGTCCCCGGGTTGTTCCCCGCCGCCCCAGAGCCCTCACCAACCTCTCCCCCCACCCCCACAACACTCCTGAAAACACTCACTCATTTACTTCCTCCTTAGTGCGGTCGGTGAAAAGGAGACCAACCTCACCCCTCAACTTCTTGCTGACCTGAAGAAGAAAAGTGGGTTGGTCTGGTCCCAGCACAGCAGTGGTTTTCAACTGGGCACTGTGTTGAGCCCCCTGCCCCCCTCTGGCAACATCTGGAGGCAGTTTTGAGGTCACAGCTGGGTGTCTGTCTACTCGCTGGGTCTGGAGACTCCAGCAGAACCAGAGCTCTAAGCCAGGCCTGGCCCCCACCCCAGGCCCGGGCCCTCCGGCCAGTGTGCGTCTCGCGACTGCAGCAGAAGAGAAGGCGCCCTGGCCCCTCCCAGTGAGGGCCAGAGACTCACCTGATGCAGGTTGTCTTTGTACTCATCAGATGGGCTTCGACCCAAGGCCACCATCATCACTTTGTTTTTGCCGAAGAACATCCTGCAGAGAGAAGAGGGGTCCGTGAAGGCCACGGCCTGCCCAGCCCTCCCCTCGGTTAAGTGCAAACCAGCTCCAGTCTGGCTTCAGGGCTCAAGGTGCGGTCAGAGGCTCCTACTTCTTCCATGGAGCCCTGCCCACTGTCTCCAGCCCAGGGTCCTCTTCACTATTTTCCTGCCTATGGGCCTGACCTAGAATATTCTGTCCAGCAGCCCACTGTGGGTGTTATGTGCTGATCCGTCTTCCCCGCCAGAATGTATAGAAGCGGCTGTTCAGTAGTCTGAACCAGCGCTGGCGCAGCCGTGGACAACCAGAGTGGTCATCCGCACTGTCACCATTCCAGCCCCAGAACAGGTACTTGCCACATTGCTGTCGGGGCACTGGTGCATCCCAGAGCACACCTGGACTTCCTAAAACTGACAGGGTGTCCCTAAAAACACCAGACCCAGAGGTAAGGGAGCCGTCTCTGGGAGGGATTGATGCCGAAACGTTCCCTGAGCAACCAGCAAGAAGCTCTGTGCATGACCAGCCGTTACAGTTCAAAAGTGCCCTTCGGTGGGGGCGTGGCACTTTGTCCTTGTTAAGGTGCCGTCTGTGTGACCCAGGTACCCGAGGGTCAGTAACTGCCCTGGGTTTTGACTGACAGCAGGGTGGCCCTCCCTGCTGCCTGCTCACCGGCTGTGCTTCCAGGCGTTCCGGATGTCCTTCAACTTGCTGTTCCTCATGTTGGCCACGGAGAAGATGAAAAGGTACTTGTATGTGTCCACACATTTCCGCAGCTGTGGAACAATTCATGGGGCCCTGAAGTTCAAGGGGCACCACAGGCTGGGCAACACTCTGGCCTCAGATGGGAAAGAATAGGCTCCAGGTCCCTGACAACTGCAGGTTTAGAGCAGGGGACCTCTACGCTAGGATCACTTCATACAGGGACTTCCCTGGGGCAAAGCAGGAGTGGCCCCGAAGTGCAGGAGAACTTGAGCCATGGTCTCCCCAGGTTTCTGACTTACCTGTGGCTACTTCTCTTTATTCGTTACCTGTTGACCAGCTACAAATACTTAGCTAGGCCAGGAAGGCATCTAATAAGTGAAAGGTATGAAGCTTCATTACAATTCTTAAGGAGAGGCAGCTCAGCAGCTCTGCCCACGTTGCTGGCTGAAGCCATGGTGAGGTGGTCTCAGGGAAACGGAACCTTTGTGCGGGAGGAGACGGCTGTCTCACCCGGCCCGCCGCCCCGAAGCAGCGAGAACGGTGAGCTGGTGCTAAACCTATGTCTGCTAAGTCCTAGCTCTTTGACATCAGGCAGACTGACGAATCTCTGGAAGCTTCACTTCCCCAACTGTAGGACAGTGATAATGTCCCCTCCTATGGAAGGACGGAATGAATGATACACATGCAATGTGCCCCGTGCAGGGCACAGAGTCAGAGCTCAGTCAAAGCTGGGAATCATCACCATGGGTGTTTTCATCAGTGCTGCCCCTGGAGGAAAAGGGGCTAGACCAGCACCCCTTTCCTTTCTTCTTCCTTTAAACAGTATATTTCCATAATATACAGTCCTATACTCACTTTTATAAACCAAATACAAGATCTGAAAAAATAAAAAAAAAGTTCTTACCTCTTCTATCAGGTTCTGTTTCAGTTCCAAGCCTTTCTTAGCAGTTTTGGTTAAGGAAACTAACATGAAAGAGAAAAAAGAGACATGATGAGAGTATAGATATCCTGGAGGTCCATCTTCTTCTTGCCTTCGGGAGCTCCGCTGGATCGAGCCAGTGAGACGAGGGGCAGCGAGGCAATTCCCAGAGTCCTCATAGTGCCTGCTGTCTGGCGTTCCCAACCCTGGAGATCCTTTGCCATATTTCCTGTTATGCGGACAAAGTACATATTCCCTTGCTCCTCTTAGTTTAACCCAAAACTGTCCCGAGGTGTGCGGGTGGAGCTTGTTCCTGCTCTTTGAGTGCTTTCAGGCAGACCTAGCCTGCCAGCTGAGGCAGCCCCTTTCTGCCCTTGGCCATGGTGCACAGAGACCATCTATGGTTGGCCTCTGCTGTGAAATGAATGAGTCTGGGGCCTCGTTTACCTCCTCTGCTACATCTTTTGCCATTTGGACTCACGGATGCAGCAGTGCCACTTTGGAGAGGGATGAGCACCCCCCACCGTAAAACAGCTGGCCCCTTACCCAGAAGGGTCTGGCGCTTGCCAGATCTCATCATGACCCCCTCCACAGAATACATACACACTTAACAGGACACCAGGTGCAAAGGCCAGGGTGCCCCAGGAAGAGGCCACCTCTTATTTATTCTGCCTGGGACATAGGGCATCTTCACAAGGTATTCATACAGAAAGGTAATCCCATGGTTCAGGGGCAAAGGATGTGCCGGAGGACAAACGACACAATGTGACGGTCCATTCCCCATCATTTCCACTGCTACAACTGTGAACCAAGCCAGCATCGTCGCCTCTTGGATTACTGCTGGTCTTGCTGCTTCCACCCTGGCCTCCACCCTACCCAGCCCATTCTCAACAAGACAACTAGGGTGGTCTTTTAGGTAGTTAAACCACGTAATTCCTCCGCTCAAGCTCTCTCTCAGATGACTACACATTTCACCAGGATGCGAAAGGCAATTCCTTGCAAAGGGTCTTAAAATTCCTGCCCAGTCTGCCCAATCCACCTCCCCCCACCCCCCACTGCCACCTACTCCAGCCACACTGGCCTCTTGTCCCAGGCCGTGCTCTCCTAGAACACCATTACCCAGGTAATTCCGTGGGTTGCTTACTTCCTTCAGCTTTCTGCTCATTTGCCACCTTGTCACAGAGATCTTCTCTGGTCACACCATACAAAACAACATCACCTCTTTTTCTCATTTTTACTCCGTGGGACTCATCACTACGCGACTCTAGTTATTCAGGTTTTGGTATTAGGGGGTCGATACACTTCCCTTGACTAAAATGTTCAGCTTAATGAAGGCTCCACGCCTGCCTTATTGTAACTGCTGTAT
>PVIA01017048.1:0-16838 GCA_004024845.1 Tonatia bakeri
AGAGAATAAGTAGCATAGACAGTAGGTAGAAAATAGGGGGAGGATAAGAATAGTATGGGACATGTAGACACTAAAGAACTTATGACACATGGACATGAACTAAAGGGGGGAATGTGGGTGGGAGGGGATGGGCAGGGTGGAGGGGAGTGAAGGGGGAAAATGGGCCAACTGTAATAGCATAATCAATAAAATAAAGAATAAAAAAACTGAACATATCTGTGTGTTAATATCACAGTCTTGGTTAAATTTTGGATTATACTGATTTTTTTAAAACTGTCAGTCATAATAGTTTTCTATTTTTTACATAAGCTGAGGTGTTGTATAAGAACAATTTTGAGCTTTTCTATATTTGATTTCAGTGGAATTTGAGGTACATAAGAATATTGGAAAGAAGTTAGAAAGTTTTTTTAAGATAAATTTTGTCCCCCTAGACATACGTGTGACTACTGTAGCTTTAAGGATGTCTCAAACTGTCAGATTCTCCTCACTATTAACTTAAATCTGATGAGTACCTTCCAACTTTTAAAAAGAGCCCAAAATGATTTATTTTAATAATAGTTTTGCATCCATAACTGTTTATCCTAATATTCAATGACTTGTGGTGTTTTTAGAGATTTACTGACCCAGAGTTCTTCAGTATAATCTCATATCAAACAGAATCATCTTTACATCATCCACTGCCACTGGTTTTGTGTGAAAAATGCTTTTCTGTTTGAGAGGTCATGATATATTTAACTCTAGAGAAGTCTGTTATTACTCTGGTTTTGATTTTTCAGAGCAAGATTCATACCTTAAAAATTCTATAGCGCCAACATTTTAAAATGCAATGTTAATTTAGTATAAGGTGTTTGTCTCATTGAATAATGCCATATTTGACATGTCACATAGAATGTGTTATTGAAATGAAATGATTTTTCATCAGTAGCAGTAGTTTTCTTCCACTTGAAACAATTCTTCCCTCTACAAACATATGGGGGACATAATATGGAATGGAGTCATTTTGGGCTGGTTGGGGGTTTGCTAGTAGAGATCAGTCTCCCCAACATAAAACAACAAACCTTTCACACATGACATGGCTGGCAAGGCACCATGAGAACAGCATACATGGGCAAAAGGTGTAGGTACCCATTTTGCCGTTCACTTGATAGCTGTACCCTTGAACAGTTTACTTAAGATTTTTTGATCTCACTTTCCCTATGTAGGTAAAAATAGTTAAGGAAGTTCCAAGATCAAATTCACATCTGTTTGTCTCAAGCATTTACCAAATCAACTGCTCTGGGTTCTGATCTTTACCTCTGCAGCATTAAAGCTCCTCAGGAGATCTTTTTTGTGTAGCCAGGGTTGAGAAAATGATCATAAAGAAGGTGTCAGCACATTATTGTTCAAGGGCCAGAGCTGGTCAACCACCTGTTTTTGTAGATAAAGTTCTATTGAAATAAAGCCATGTTCATTCATTTATGTATGGTATGTGGCTGCTTTTGTGCTACAGGGGTAGGGCGAAGTATTTGTGACAGAGGGACCATATGAACCATATAACGAGAAAGACTTACTATCTGGCCTGCTTTGGAATGAATTTGATAGCCCCTGTCACAGGGAAGGGTACATACAGGATCTGAAGTCAGATGGAAATGGATTTACTTTTGGATTCTCCTTATGCACTGTGTAATATGGTATGAGTTACCGTATTTTGCTATATACAATGTGCACTTTTTTTTACCACAATTTTTGAGGAAAAATGATACACATTGTCCATGGGTATAATGATTATAATGATTATCCATGGAGTATAATGGGTCTAATTATGGGAATAGTAATCCCATGTATAATTCGGACATAAATTGGGTGCACATTGTACAGGGCAAAATATGGTACTTAAAGTCTCTGAGCCTTACTTTCCTCATGTGCTATAGGTATAGCATAGGTACCAACTTTGCAGGGTGGTTATGAGGATTACATGATATCATGTATTTAAATTGCTTCAGTGGAGCCAGGCACATCATAAATTCTCTTTTAATATTTGACCTTGTTCTCCCTCCCCACGTGCAAGTACACAGATACACAGTCCATGCACATATGGTACCTAGAAAATGAGACTGGCCTCCACATGATAAATTCCTGTATATTCTGAATCCTGAAACATGGTAGGTTTAGCAGTAAGGTTTAGACTTAACCTGGCAAGTTGAGCCCCCAGAGAGGGGTGAGCACAGTTGTTACAAAGGACCGATGAAAAAAGAAGGAAAACCCTTTCTGGAATCTGAAATACCTCCTTGTTGTGGTGTTTAAATGAGTAACATTTTAAGCCAACAATTTTCCTACATTTAATAAACAATTGCATTACTACCATATATTACATACCAGGATAGTTGCTCTATGTTCATGAACAAGATACGATCATTCCCTCAAGAGCCTTATATCGTAATGAGAAACAAGGTAGAGAGAGCCCAAGCTGGTGTGGCTCAGTGGATTGAGTACTGGCCTGCAAAGCAAAGGGTCGCCAGTTCAATTCCCAGTCAGGGCACATGCCTGGGTCGCAGGCCAGGTCCCTAGTAGGAGGTGTGTGAGAAGCAACTACACATTGATGTTCCTCTCCTCCTCTTCCCTTCCCCTCTCTCCAAAAGTAAATAAGATCTTAAAATAAAGGGTAGAGAGTCACTTACAAAACTGATGGGTGCTTGGATGGGTAGTGAGTCATAAGCATAAAGTGCCATGGGACAAAGGGGTGGATAGGTATGGACAGCTAACTTAAGTACTTGTGGGTCTGGGAAGACTTCCTGATGGGAACCACTATCTAGCCTGGGTATTATAGGATGAAGACAGCATCAAGCCAAGAACAGTGGTGTTCCAGGGAAAATAAAAAGCTTATGCAGGACCCAGAGGTAAAAGTAAGATTTATTGATGACCTGAATTCAGATCGTATGTAGCCAGAGAGCTGTGGGTGGTAGTGGTGGTGAGAGACAATGCACATACCTGCAATTTTTGGCTGCAATTTATTTCCAATCCTTGTGGAGGTTAACAACTGTCATGTATGTAAGAATTAATGGAAAAACATGAACTGTACTTGAAAGGGTTCTCTTTAGCTAATTCCAGGCCAATTTGGCTAATCTATAGGAATTAATGTAAGGTCACAGAAAATGTATCCGATCAGATAAAGAGCAACCCGTGATATTCTCTTAGTATCAGTGTCTTTTGCAAGTATCTGCCCAAACTTAAACTTCTCAACTCTCTGTCTCAGTGAAGGTCTCTATTTATCCACTTGCTTATATCAGAAACTCAGGGTGTCCCCTTGCTCACCCGAAACACCTATTCAGTGATCAGTGACCAAGCCCTGTGGTTTTTGTCCTCTGTTTCCAGTCCCTCCATCTCAACTGCCATTACTTTTTTTCCTGTTTTTTAAATAAATTTTTATTTTTCTATTACAGTTGACATAATACTGTACTAATTTTTAGGCATACAATACAGTGATCACACATTTATATAAGTTACGAAGTAATTACCCTGATAAGTGTAGTGCCCATCTGACATCGTACACTGTTATTGCAACATTATTGACTACTCTCTAAGCTGTACTTTACATCCCCACGACTCATGCAGCTACCAATTTTTGCTTCTTATTTAGTATATTTTATTGATTATGCTATTTGAGTTGTCCCACTTTTTTCTCCCCTTTCTCCCCCTTTGCCCCTTTGATCCTTCCTCCCTCCAGCATCTCCTCCTTGTTCACGTGAATGGGTTGTACAGATAAGTTCTTTTACTGCCACTGCTTCAAAATGAGTGTTTATCTTTGCTCCTGGATTACTGCATCATCCCCTGGTAAATAAATACAAGGCACCTCAATACTGACCTCTTCAGTCTTACAACTCATTAGTCCCCATTCCTTTGAGCTGGAAAGAGACAGCAGCATGAACAGGCAGATGAGTTGGGAGGTTCACAGAGTCGTCAAGGCAACACAGGACGGTAGGTTAGGCACAGGTACCAGTGGAGGAAAGTGGGCTGATTGAAGAGTGATTCTGAAAGTAAAATTACTGGGAGGATCCCTTGAATACTACGACAAACAGGTGTTGAGGATAAGTGCTAGAATCGTGACTTATGCAACTTGATGGTAGTATTCATATGTCTAAGGGCACTCTGGAAGAGGCCTGCCATGTGCTACGTGTTTTCCATTTAACTTTCCAGATTCGCTCTTTTGCATCTTCATCCTGCTCTCTCCCCTGGGAGGCTGACGTTTTACATTCCGCATCAGCTCATCTCACTTGTTGTCTGTCTTCAGCTTGTGTTTGGTCAGTGAGAGATCTGGCAGCGGTTCACTAGGCAGGAGAAGAGGTTGGGGCATTCCTCTCCGAAGGTGGCCACAGATTGTTAGTGACTTTACCCCTGACCTAAGACCACAGCCTTGGCCTTTTCTCCTGTCCCCTTGAGGCCTAAGAGTGGCAGTATCTCACTGTTAATGTTCCTAGGAGCTTTAGATCCTGCCTTGGTGTACTTAACTCTGAATACAATAGGAATAGAATTTCTATTCATCCCTTTCTAAAAGTCCATCTGTAACTGCTGGGGCTTCGATAGACAGAGGGAAGAATATTATACTTTGGTAACCAATGTTGAATTTGAGGAGTAGATACTTAAAAGTGGATACTAGATACAGGTATCTAGGAGTCAAGGGGTCAGTGGTGCAATTAAATATTTGTATTTGGAGCTCAAACAAATGATCTGCGATAAGGGTACAATATGTGCACAATTATATCCTTATGTCCTGTGTGGCATACTCTTGTATTAGGGGTACCAACCATCCGTGTTTTCCTGAAACTGAGGCAGTGCTGAAACTGTTACTGCTAAATCATGGAATTCATTGCTGAAGAGGACCGAGTTAGTCATGCTACTTCTTACCTATTTGGAATTTGAAGCTGAAAATAGTTTAAACTCACTGAGGTAATTATAGGCAAAGCTGGGATTCTCCCCCCCCCGTTTGATTCTAAACACTGAGTTCTTTCTATCACACACCATTCATTCTTAACTGAATTGTCCTTACCATATACTGAGGTTTTCATAAAAAAAAAAAAAAAAACAAAGCCAAACAATCCCTCCAAACAACAATTACTGAACCCCAGCAACATAGATTTTGATTTATTGGGTCTGGAGTAGGGCTCAGGAATCTGTTGTGTTTTTTTTTTAAGATTTCTTAAATTGATTTTTAGAGAGGGAGAGATATATCGATACACTAGAGAAACATTGATTGTTGCCTCTCACATGCCCGCTACTGGGAACCTGGCCCACAACCCAAGCATGTGCCTTGACTGGGAATCAGACTGGCAACCCTTTGGTTCCCAGGCCTGCGGTCAGTCCACTGAAGCCACAGCAGCCAGGGCAGGAATCTGTTTTTTGTTTGTTTATTTGTTTTTAATGAAGTGTTTCAAGTGATCGTCATGCGAACTTACTTTTAGGAACTACTGCCCTTTAGCCCACTACCTTTTGTAGGCAGTAACAAAAATGCAAATATCTTATTGTTGAACTGAAATCTTTACTGGGCTCAACACTCATCCCATGTCCTGATGATAGAACAGATAGATTTTGGTTACAATTCAAATTGACCACCTTCAGTGTTTCTTAACCTCCTGGTGTTACTAATCTATGAGATTATACATATAAATAGTATCCACTGCACAGTGTTGTGAGGATCCAACGAGATGACATGTGCACAGTGTCTGGCCCAGTGCTTCGAACACAGTGAACACTCAAAGTTTCAGTGCTTATTACTCTTATCAACTACTTGATAGATACTTGTTTAGACACAGTGTTCTTTATAGTTGTCAGTAAATTGGCTGCTTATTTTTTTCTCATTTTTTTCTACTCTTACCTTTTCATTACATTTTCCTTGGAGAAATTCAGCCTAGAATGACCACTGACTATTCTTAAAGAGTTATAATGTTGGAAATAGATATCTGGAGAATAATAAGTTCACTCAAGTATGTTTTGGTAAGGGCAGATCATTTCATTAACACCCTTTGAACCAAAAGAGAGAAGAAAGATGTTAACTGAGCATGTCCTGATTGTGAGGCTTTCAGTCTGGTAACTACCCTAATGCCTACCTTAAAGCGATAACATAGAAGGTGACATCTGTCAGTGATTGGTAGAAGGTAAGACATGTAGAAGAAGAGCAGGAACTGATGGCCAGATCTTGGTCATTCTCAAAGTTGTACTGCAGCCCATGGAAGTTTTGTAACTATAAAAGCATTTTATGATTAATAATCCTAAAAATACTTTGCTTCTGTAAAGCACCTGTTCACTGCTTTTGCACTAGTTTTTCATGGAACTCAGATTTGTAAGCCACCATGATAACCTTTAAAGGGAAGTAGCTTAAAGACAAGTAATGTACACTCTGTAACCTGAAGGAGTTTATAACCGAGTGGGAGGTTGGGCATGTAAAAATCTCAATAGGAAAGGGCACAGGTAGTGACAGAGTCTGAATGCGGGACTGCCTCATCTCAGACACTGTAACAGAAGTAGAAGCAAGGTATTTGCAACCACAGAGACTGAATGAAAGGGGGATTGAATGAATGATTAATCTGTCCTGGCACTGACTGTGTTTTTGGTACCTCATATGCTAGGTCTGGAAGACTTCAGTGTATCCATGTTAATGAGGAATTTACAACTGTGGTATTAGATAAGTGTGCAAAGAAATATTTTAAACATTTTTATCCAGGAATTTAAAAAATTCATCCATGTTTTTCTTCCCATTTTGAACTCTTAACACCAAACATCAAAATCTTTTTGTTTTTATTTTATTTATTTATTTATTTATTTATTTATTTGTAGAGAGAGGGGAAGGGTGCCAGAACAAGAGAAAAACATCAATGTGTGGTTTCCTCTCACACGCCCCCTACTGGGAACCTGGCTCATGATCCAGGCTTGTGCCCTTACTGGGAATTGAACCTGCAACCCTTCAGCTTGCAGGCCACACTGCTCAGTCCACTGAACCATACCAGCCAGAGCCACAAAGTCACATATTTTTATTGTAAGTCAAAAGACAAAGCTCTAAGTGGGTTGTCTGTGGGCACATGGCTAGTAAACAGCAGAGCTGGGCTTTGAACTGAGATCTGACTGAGAAATCATCAGAATTAATGACATTACCAGGGGAAAGGAGTGAATACCACAGGTAAAGGACAGAGAACTATGAGGAAGACTTGGGGAGCTTGGAACCCAGAATTAAAGGACAAATGGCAGAAGCATCACCACAATGCTTAATACTCTGTGTTGAAGTGGATGCAGATGAACGTGCAAGGCATTAGGCACTGGCATCCCAGTGAGGTGTATATATTTGTCAGCCCTGCTTAAAGATTCACAATATATTCTATTTTAAGTTAATCCTTATATAGCACAGCAGCTCACCCTGTTCCTCCTTTGCAAAGTGCAGGAGAATAAAAGAAATGTAGGCCTGTGTCCTTGAAGGCTTTTTTAAAATTATTTTTCTTGGACTAGTGAGTGATAATAGAAAACTACCTACAAAGACAATTGCTGTGGGAAAGAGTCAGATGGCTTTGGGTGGAAAATTATCAGAAGTTTCCCAGTGGAAGAGGGAAAGAAGGCTGATTCAGTCCGAGAAATAGTGACCCAAGGGCTAGAGGCTTGGAATTCCGTCATTTGTTGTTGAAATAGCCTAGAATTCATCCATCTTGTCTTCTACCTTGCTGATTGAAGTCCTTGATGATACTTAGCCATGAGACTGATTTACATACAAAACTGCAAAAACCTTTAAACTTAGCGTTATAGAGGTCAGAGGAGAAGAGGAGACAAACAGTTAAATTAGGCAGGAAATTAAGGTTGAGAATATGCTGCACTAATGAAGATTGGAGTTTAAAATTAGATCATGTCCCGTGGGGGCATTTATAGAATAGGTCAGGCTCCCTAATTGAAAGTGCTATGTATAGAGGGCTGTAGGAAACCAACCAGATTCCACAGTGGAGAGGCACAAATAGTTGGGCTCATGCTTCGCACTGATTGCCCAAAACCATCTGGGGATTCACTTCAGAGGTTCTACCTCTTTAAAAAAATATTGAATAAGACTTTGAATATTCTCATGCAAGCATTATAACAGCTATTTAAGAAGTAAGTTTGGTCCAAACCAGCTTTGAACAGCATGTAGTCTTTTGGTAACTTGTTTTATGTAACAAGTCCATCTGTGTAGGCTGGAATAACGTTTGTTTTCTCATCTCTGAAGGTCCGTAAAATTACAGGTGTAGTGTACTGCTTACCTGAAGTAAGTAGTTAGGGATGGCGAAACTGCAGCCTGGGTGGGGTAGAGAATCATATATAGAAATGCATTACAGTTGGCCCAGAGAACTTTGTAGAAAGAAAGGTTTGTGGAGAGGTTAGTGGAAAGGGAGGTTTCTCTGAGTGAATACTTTTTAAATAAGTTGTCTTGCAACTATTAGAAATTCGAGTGCAGTCTTCACCAGACTTTTGCTCTGAAATTGTAATGAGAATGGTAAAGACTACTGAACCTTGGTGGGAATCCTAACAATGCCTTCTTTTGAAATATGAATGAAATGTACTTTGATTCATTCCATTGTTCATTCCCTTAACTGACTGACTCTATATAGAATAAAACCTGCCTTTTAAAAAAATAGTTTGCAAATACATTATGGTGAATAAAATGAATGAAAGTTACTTTTTATTATGGTATATTATTATAATTGTTCTATTATTAGATATCTTTTAATGTGCCTAATTTAGAAATTAAAGTATCATAGGAACATATGTGTAGGAAAAAATGTATTATAGATATGGTTCAGCACTATTTGTAGTTTAAGGCATTCAGTCACTGGGGTCCTGGAATGTATCCCATTGGTAGGGAAGGATTACTGTATATGCAGAAAAAGCTTCTGATTACAATTTCAGTTTCGTGAGTTTAATAACTCACGATGAAAAATTTTAGCAAAGTTTATTTGAAGGATATTGGCAAAAATGAAGGAAATGTCATACTAAAATACTTTTTCCTTAAAAAACCTTGGGTAAGACAAGAAAGACTATCACTTTAGCAGTGCTGTTATTTGAAGCATGAGTCAATGCATTAAGAAAATAAAGACAAATTTAAATAAATGTATATAATTGCAGTAGAAGAAGCAAAGCCATTATTTGGTGTAACAACATGAACTTTGGTGCTAAGCTGCCTGATCCAAGTCTTGGTTGGGAAACCTAATGTCTTAATTGTCCTTAGATGTATTGTGTGCCCTATTTCCCCATGTACCAAATATGACTAATAATAGTAGTATGCAGATGAAATTAGTAAATATTTATAAAGTGCTCATAAATAAAGCTAGTATACACATGTCATGACAATGATAAATTAAAAAATAATTACAAGTGATTTTCTGAGGTTGTCTCTGTCCTAAAGCATTCACATACATCTACCCCAGTGTATTTTATATATATTATATATGTATATCATATCTTATATTTATATATTAAGCTAAACTTAATATTTATATAAAAATTTACACATGTAGCATATAAATACATTTATATAAATAGTAAAGATATGAATCTAAATAAACAAATATATTAGAAATATATTTAAATATATACATTAGTTTATAAGTATGTAAATATATATTTCTATAGGAATACACACACACACACACACACACACACTTCCCCAGTTGGAACAATATACAATGTAATAATATATTACAAATATGATATATATAGTATATATTATTCAGATTGGGAAGTGGTAAGGAAGCATTCTATTTAGCTGATTATATTTTATCTGTGACATTATGTACAAAAATCTATGGTATTTGGATTAAAGACAGTTTTGAAAGGCAAAGTGATTAAACTTTCAGGTAAAAATATAGAAGTTAATTTTAAGTGCGGGCTATGAACCAAAGCATCGCAGGTTCGATTCCCAGTCAGGGCACATGCCTGGGTTGCAGGCCGTAGCCCCCAGCAACCGCACATTGATGTTTCTCTCTCCCTCCCTTCCCTCTCTAAAAATAAATAAATAAAATCTAAAAAAAAAGAAGTTAATTATAAAAATAAATCTAACAATGTAAATTTAAATTGATTAAACGAAACTAAAATTCAGTCCCTGAATCTATTAAGCACGTTTCAAGCAATCAGTAGACATATATGACCAGTGGATGTCATATTTAAAAGCAATAGCTAACAGATGTCAATCACACGAAGTTCTAGAGGCCTGTGCAGGTATAACAGATTGTCTTTATGATCTTATGGCGGGGTATCAGCATACTTTTACTGCATTTTATCACATATAATGCACACTTTTTGCCCAGACTTTTGAGGGAAAAGTAAGGATGCACGTTATACATGTTTAATACTAATTCATCTATATAAATGCTTTTGATTCTTTTATTTATACTTATGCATTAAAAGTGTAACTCTAGAAAGCAATAATGATATCTGTATGGAAAATAATGCCCTGGAATATGATAATTGGTTTCATGGAACCAATTTGTATGTACATATAAATAAATAAAAATTGAATTAAAGAATTAAAATGAAAGATTTCTTTTCCCTGAGAGTTTGAGAGTTTGGGACAAAAACGTGGGTGTGCATTCTACAAGGGAGTGCATTATACCTGGCAAAATACAGTAACAAGTAAGCACTTTAGGCTTTGCACGTCATATGCTATCTCCATTGCATATTAAGTCTTTGTTTATTTTTATAACCTGTGAAAACTGCAAAAAGTGTTCTCAGCAGGTCCTAAAAATACAACATCCCAGATTTGCACAGTGGCCTACAGTTTTCTTACTCTTGCTCTCTGGTCATGGAAAAACTCTTTTTAAAAATAAAAAAGTTTACTGATTTTAGAGAGAAAAGGGAGAGAAATTGAGAACTATTGATGTGAGAGAGAAGCATGTATCAGCTGCGTCCTGGACACAGTCGGACCAGGAATGGAACTCACAGCTTAGGTATGTGCCCTGGCCTGGAATCCAGCCAGCAACATTTCTGTTACCTGTCCTCACTCCAGCCAACTGAGCCACACCAGCCAGGGCCGTGGAAAAATTCTTTAAAAGCAAGAGGTGAAGCTCAAATGTAAATTTGGTAACATTTAAATAAGAATGTTTGACAACAGCCACCATAAAGGAAAAGGATAGCCTTGACTGTTGTGGCTCAGTGGATTGAGCACTGACCTGTGAACCAAAGGGTCTCCTTTTGGATTCCCAGTCAGGGCATGTGCCTGGGTTGCAGGCCAGGTCCCCAGTAGGGGGTGTGCAAGAGGCAACAACATGGTGATATTTTTCTTCCTCTCATTCTCCCTCCCTTCCCTCTCTCTAGAAATAAAATCTAAAAGTATTTTTCGTGGATTCATCTTATTATTTTTACATGTCACTTATGCAGCATTGAATAAATTGTATTATAACTGGTTCATGAAAATCTCTGATTGGCCCATACATGTGTGCATATGCCTATCTATTCATGAGTTGCATAGTCAATGCTTGTGAACTCATTACTCAATGCAAGAAGAAGAATGTTGACATGTGCATATGTACCCCTACCCCATACTATCCCCATGCTTGGGCCTACCTGAGAGAATAACTATTCTGACTCTTGTATTACTCATTCACTTGCTTTTAAATCAGTATGCCCATCTGTCTGTCTATGCATCTCATGTATATCTATGCATCTGTACACTGTATTGAGTGATCATCACCGCAAACAAAGTGTCCTTCCATCACCATTTATCCCCCCTTCACCCATTTCTACCTCCTCTACCACCTTTCCCTCTGGTAATCACCATACTTTTTTCTCTTTGTTAATCCCTTCACTTTTTTCATATAGCCTCCCATTCTCCTCCCCTGTGACAGTTTTGTCTGTTCTCTGTAGCTGTGAGTCTGATTCTATATTTTTTGTTTATTTCATTCATTAGATTTCACATATAGGAAACATCACATGGTACTTGTCTTTCTTTAAATGGCTCATTCAGTTACCTTAAAACTCCACATGTCCATTTATGTTGTCCCAAATGTTAAGATTTCCTTCTTTTTTATAGTTGAGTAGTATTCTATTGTGCAAATTGCCACAGTTTTTAATCTGTTCATCCACTGATGGACACTTGGGCTGATTTGGAATATTGGCAGTTGTCTCCCATCCAAGCACTAACCAGGCCCAATCCTGCTTAGCTTCCAAGATCAGACGAGATCGGGGAATGTTTTTAATTGTAAATAAAATTGCAGTGAACATAGGGGTGCATATATTCTTTCAATTAGTGTTTCATCTTTTCAGATATTCTCATAAATAGAATTGCTGTGTCATAAGGCAGTTCTACTTTTAATTTTTTGAGGCAACTACACTCTTTTCCGCAGTGGCTGCACCACTCTGCATTCCCACCAACAGTGTACTCGGGTTCCCTTTTCTCCATGTCCTCACCAACACTTACTTGTAGATTTATTGACGATAGCCATTGTTACAGGTGTGAGGTGATGTCTCATTGTGTTAATTTGCATTTCTGTCCATTGGCTGTTCTTCTTTGGGGATACTGTACTCTTCATTTCTAACTGGTTCTTTGTTATGGTTTCTAAGTCCTTTTTCATGCTGATGTAATTTTTACTACTTCCTTAAGCATCCTTATAACCATTTTTTGGAACTCTGCATCTCCGTTTGTTTTAGCTCTTGTGCTGTACATTTCTCCTGTTTCATTTGGGGCATGGGTCTTGGTCTCCAGTTTGGCTGCCTCTTTGTGTTTGTTTCTATGTATTTGGTATTGATCCCATTCTTAACAGAGTGGCCTTTTGTAGCAGGTGCCCTGTGGGACCTAGTGGGGCAGTCTCCTTGGGTGCATTAGGAATGTACTTGTGTATGTGATGTGAGTTTTGATGGCTGTTGGCCTGTTCGTGTGTGGGGGGGACTCTCAGGGTGGCTGACTGTAAGGATTGATTGCGAGTGCAGTGTATGTGCAGTGCTGTGCAGGTGCTGACCACACCACAGGAAGTGAAATTTTGCTCAGCAGTTTCTGATGTCTGCTCACATCTCTCCCTGGATATGCCATTAAATGGATCCCAATCTCATATGGTCTGAAGTTGGCCACTGACAGTGTTGGTTCTGCACCCTCTTGGGAGAGACTCTGGTGCAGTCAGATTTCAGACTCTACATGTGACTGGTCCTAGGTGACCTGTTTGGAGTGTCAGTGTGCTCCACAGTTTGTGGCTGCCCCACTAGGCCAGGGTGTGTGCAGGAAGGACTAAGCTTCATGCACCAAGGCTGACTAGGGGCACCTGGCCCTCATGCAGTTTACAAAGAATCCCAAGACACCCAGCGACCCACCTCTGCTTGCATGTTAGGCTCAGTCACTGAAAGAGCCTCTGGCAGTACTCAAGTTGCATGAGGTAGGGTCTCAGTGAGTCACCAGGTAGGAGTGAGTGGTGTTCACGAGATTGACACAGTTTCAAACTCAGTGCCAGTGCTGGTCCTGAGGTCACTTAGCACATGTCCCAGGGTGTAAACTACATGCAGCTGATACCTCCTTGGTGCGATCACACCTTAATTGTGGGCAGGGTCTCAGGGAGTCTGGCAGAGTTTTTGTCAGTCCCAAAGACCAAGATTTGATTAGGTGAAGGGAGGATATTCCTCCTACAGCCCCACAACTAAGTCTGGGCCACATCCTGTCTCTGGCTTGATCTCACTCAGCAGGGAGGGCCCACCAGGAGTCAGGAGGATGGGACCTGTGGGAGTCCAGTGAGGGGGAGGTGGCGGTGAGCCTTTGGGAATTGTGTGGTGAGTGGCCGCAGCCCTACAACCCCACAACCCAATCTGACCTGGATTCTGTACATGGGTTGTTCCTTAGTGTATTATACAGGTACGGTTATTTCTACTTCATGTAGGAGTACTTTTTACTCTGGGATTCACATTTTTCTGCTTCAGTACTGTGTTGCTAAAATTCGACATAATTTTGCCAAGGTTCTCCATCTTGCTGGATATAGTTATATAGTTCATTCAGTTTTGACTGCCCTATACCATTCTGTTTTGGGATTGCACTGTAATTTATTTTTCTTTAGGGCACATGTGTGTTTTCCAAGTTTTTTTCTTTCCACACTATTCTTTAAACTTTACATACATGTTATATCTGCTTGCATATGTATTCAGTAGTCAGTTTCAAAGCATGCCATATAATAATGGCATTGTAAAGTATTCTGCCTACTATTTGCAATGTTCCAGGGTAGTTACTAATGTATGCACTGATTTGCATTTGGAAAAATAGTAGATGAAGAAAAAACTTGTATGAACATAATAGTGCACAAAGGGCTAGTGCATAGAAAATACTGATAGGTTTTGAAACTCCTATAGGATATGCATATAAAGGTGTCTGTCTGCTGGGTAGAGGGGTTATTTTAGAAGTCATCAACAGTTTTGAAAGCAGAGAAATTGAATGAACATCACGAGTGTGTGTTACTGTGGATAACAAGTGAAAAAAGTAGTTGTAGAGCACAAGTGGAAAACACAAGGCCCGAGGCCCAAACCCGATCCTGCACCCCGTTGTTTCCATCGACCACGCGGGAGTGATGAGCTTGCCCTTAAGAGTTACGGAGTAGTTAAATTTACATAGTCCCTAAAATTACATTCGGCCCTTTGAAGGCAACAGCAAGGCTGATGTGGACCCTGGTGCAAATGAGTTTGACACTGCTGTTGTCCAGGGAAGCCACAGTCAGACTGAATGCAGTAGTCAAGTAAGACAAGGCTGAGAAGTGTTCAGTGGTTTTCATTAATAACTAAACAAGAAAGATGGGGACAGACTCATGGAGAGCAGGATGACAGATGGTAGTGGAGGGGGCATTGCAGGGGGAAGGATTGAGCAAAAGGAAAAAGGATTCATGGACATGGACAACAGTGTGGTGATTGTGGGGTTGTGGGTCTAAGGGGACTACATGGTAATGGAAAAAAAACCCATGAAGATTAAATAAAGTCACTAATCTTGGTAAGAGATGTCAGTGTTAAGGTAGGGAAGAAAGTGGATTACAAGTAGGGAAATAGAGACAGCCAGTGCAGACCACAATTTCAAGAAATTTGGAGATGAAGGAGTGAGATGGCTATGAGAAGAAAATTGGGTTGGAATTTTTTTTTTGCTTTTTTTTTTTAATTGATAACGTTTTAGAGTGAAAGAATTCCTATCTACAAATGTGAGGAACGAACTAGTACAGAGCACATTGTAAACAATAGTGGAGAGGGAGCCCCCAAGCAATAAGATGCAATTTGAAGTTCATTTACTGAGGTAAGATAAGAGGAAGGACTTGCATCTGGAAGGATACAGAGGGATCTTTAAGGAAGTGGATCACAGCGCAGGTGGGTAGTACAGGGAGATCCTGTTTGAAGGACACTGTTTTCTCATCAAGTACAGAGGGGATAAGAGTTGAAATGGTTGCTTTGGCTCCTGACAGAACTGAACAATTTTTATGCCTTTAATATTTGATGCATTCAAGTTTTTGGTAATATTATTTAAGATGTTAATAATACATATTTAATAGATTTTTGTTGATGGTAGGAGAGTGGCTCATGTATGCAGGTAAATAAATAATGCATTATTAGATTCTAAGTTAATAAGCTTGGAGCCAGCATTATTTATTTGTATCTATTTCTTACTAGAGGATTGGGAGGTTGTTTTTTAATTTTTTAAAATATATTTCATTAATTATGCTGTTACAGTTGTCCCATTTCCCCCCTTCACTCCCCTCTACCCTGTATACCCCCTCCCACCCACGTTCCCCCCCTTTAGTTCATGTCCATGTGTCATAAGTTCTTTAGTGTCTACATGTCCCATACTATTCTTGCCCTCCCCCTGTCTATTTTCTACCTACTGTCTATGCTACTTATTCTCTGTACCTTTTCCTTTTCTCTCCTCCTCCCACTCCCCTGTTGCTAACCTTCCATGTGATCTCCCTTTCTGTGGTTCTGTTCCTGTTCTAGTTGTTTGCTTAGTTTCTTTTGGTTTTGTTTTAGGTGTGGTTGTTAATAATTGGGAGTTTGCTGTCATTTTACTATACATGGTTTTTTTTTATATCTTCTTTTCTTAGATAAGTCCCTTTAACATTTCATAAAATAAGGGCTTGGTGATGATGAACTCCTTTAACTTGACCTTATCTGAGGAGCACTTTATCTGCCCTTCCATTCTAAAGGAAAGCTTTGCTGGATAGAGCAATCTGGGATGTAGGTCCTTGCCTTTCCTGACTTGGAATACTTCTTTCCAGCCCCTTCTTGCCTGTAAGATCTCTTTTGAGAAATCAGCTGACAGTCTGATGGGAACTCCTTTGTAGGTTACTGTCTCCTTGTCTCTTGCTGCTTCTAGGATTCTCTCCTTCATTTTAATCTTGGCCAATGTAATGATGATGTGCCTTGGTGTGTTCCTCCTTGGGTCCAACCTCTTTGGGACTCTCTGAGCTTCCTGGACTTCCTGGAAGTCTATTTCCCTTGCCAGATTGGGGAAGTTTTCCTTTAATATCTGTCTAAATAAATTCTCAGTTTGTTGCTCTTCCTCTTCTCCTTCTGGTACCCCTATAATTCGGATGCTGGGACGTTTAAAGTTGTCCTGGAGGTCCGTAAGTATGTCCTCATTTTTTTGAATTCTTGTTTCTTTCTTTTCTGTTTGGTTGTTCCTTTCTTCCTTCTGGTTCACTCTATTGTTTTGAGTCCCAGTTTTCTTCCCCTCACTATTGGTTCCCTGTGCATTTTTCTTCATTTCTCTTATCGTAGCCTGCATTTGTTCATCTAATTTGCGACCAAAATCAACCAATTCTGTGAGCATCCTGATCACCAGTGTTTTGAACTGTGCATGTGATGGGTTGGCTATCTCTTCGGTCACTTAAAATGATGGGTTCTGGGGCTTTGATTTGTTC
>PVIA01017049.1:0-16820 GCA_004024845.1 Tonatia bakeri
TGTTCATTAGCTGTATCTATTTCTTCTTCTGTGAAATCCTTTTTAAATCTTTAGCAGTTCTCTATCATTTTTACTTTTCTAATATGTTTGTAGGAATCCTTATATATTCTGTATGCTAATTCTTTGTTTTGTAATGTCTCCAAGTTGTAACTTTTATTTTCATTAATAAATTACATAAACTGATCACATAAATTGATAATTCATTTTAATGTATCTGATTTTATTAATGGCTCCTTTTTAGGATTAGCATATTTTTGTGTCTTGTTTAGAAATCTATACCCTATCTTAAGATCAGAAATATATGCATTATAATTTTTTCTAAAAGTTAAAATTTCATTTGGACTTTTAAGCTGTTAATGCCTCTAAGTTTAATTTTTGTATACAATGTGAAGTAAGATCTGATTTATTTATTTACTTTTTGGCTCCATTTGTTATTCAGTGTTTCTTCCTCCTTTACTTCTAGCATATGTTAAAATTCCAAATATATATGGGCCTGATTCTGGAGCACTGTTTCCATTGGTTGGCTCATTTATTCCTGTAGCACTACCACACTCTCTTATTTATAAACTTTATAATAAATCATTATATTCCCCCTCATGATTTCTTTTGCAGAAATATCTTGGTTATTCTTGACTTTTTGCTCCTTCATATATGTTGGAATCAACTTCTCATGTTTTATGAAAAATTGTTGAGATTTTCACTGTGATGTCTTTCTATCCATAAAAATAGGATATTTCTCTATTTAGATATTCTTTAATTTTTGTCCCAAAATTTTATACTTTTTATGCACAGATTTTGTGCATATTTTATTAGTGTTTCCCCATAAAACTTTTATAGTTTTGTGGTAGGCAGTTAGTCAGACATGAGCCAAGTACAGAAGTTCACCAAGATGGAAAGCCCTGAGTGCCTAGCAATGGGCAAAAATGGGAAAAGAAGGACCTCGTCTGCAGGGTAACATTTCCTTCCCTAACATATCACTAGTCATGCAATTTGGAACCCCTGACCGTTCATATCACTGGGCATGAGATTTAGACACCCTAAACTTTCCTCCCTGAAAATAACATGTAGGCCTCAGTTGTGTTTCAGCTTCAGACCCAGAAAAGATGCTATGGCTGCTGCAGGACTAGCTGCGTTGACTAATGACCCCTGCCCTGGCCAACCAGTCAGTGGAGACCACGACCCTGAAAGGACACACCTGAAACGCTGATGAATGTTCTATAGAGCTTTTCCTCTGAGATCTCACCTAAGATTCCCGCCTTCGAGAGAGATATAAAACCCTGAATACAAATGACCCAGCAAGCACTCTTCCTCTGGGGAGCATACGCACACCATTCCCTTCTCCTCTTCTGCCCTTACAGGCACACATCTCTGAAACTCTAAGATACCCCAGGAGACTTGCAACCAGGGGAGCAGTGGGCAGTGGCAGTTCTTCCCAGTCTAGCACCCTGAACCTGTCTCCCAGGCCCCCTTTTCCCAGATTTCCCGGGGAGCCAAATCAGCCCAGCCTAGTCTCTCCTCTTCCTTCTTGTATGCTGAGCCCTTCCTTGTTTCACTGTCCTCAGTATGCTTTTTCTGTAGCCAATAAATTCTTGCTTGCTTTACTGCAATTTGTTTGTCTCTTGACTGAAATCTTTCCTTCAGAAAGACAAGAACCAGGACTTCTGGCCCAGATGGAGGCACAGGTAGACACACTGCCTCCTCACAAAACCAAGATAGGGTCAACAACAATTTAGAAATAGAATAATAACCAGAACTGACAGAAAATTGAACTGTATGGAAGTCGGACAACCAAGGGGTTAAAATAGACACGTTCATTCAGACCAGTAGGAGGGGCAGAGTGGGGCAGCCGGGAGGAGAGGGGTTGCAACACAAAGAGCGGTGGGACCGGGCACCGTAAGGCATCCCGGGCACGCAAGACAGCAGTGGGTGGACCCTGGGCACACAGGCAGTGGCTGGCAGACGCTGGGTGTTGGGTGGCAACTGGCAGACCTAGCAAGGCGGTGCTTGTGAAGCCAGGTACTGCGAGTAACCCAGGGTCCCAGCGCTGGGAAATAGAGCCTCAAGGCGCTGATTGAAAACACCTGTGGAGGTTGAGGCATAGGGAGAGACTCCCAGCCTCACAGGAAAGTTTGTTGGAAAGACCCACAGGGTCCTAGAACATGCACAAGCCCACCCACATGGGAATCAGCACCAGAAAGACCCAGTTTGCTTGGGGGAAGCAGCAGAAGGGACTGAAATCTAACAGAGAGTGGAGCAAGCACCATTGTTCCCTCTCGGACCCCGCCCCCACATATAGCATCACAACCTAGCAACTGGGTTGCCCCGCCCTGGTGAATACCTAAAGCTCCACTCCTCCTACATAACAGGCATGACAAGACAAAAAAAAAAAATGGCCCAAACGGAAGAACAGATCAAAACTCCACAGCAAACACAACTAAGTGACCAAGAGATAGCCAACCTATCAGATGCACAGTTCAAAGCACTGGTGATCAGGATGCTCACAGAATTGGTGAATTTGGTTGCAAATTAGATGAAAAAATGAAGGTTATGCTAAGTGAAATGAAGGAAAAGGTGCAGGGAAGCAATAGTAATGGGAAGAAAACTGGAAAGAAAATCAATGGAGTGGACCAGAAGGAAGAAAGAAACAACCAAACAAAAAGAATGAAGAAATAAGAATTCAAAAAAATGAGGAGAGGCTTAGGGACCTCCAGGACATTTTTAAACATTCCAACATCTGAATTATAGGGGTACCAGAAGGGGAAAAGGAAGAGCAACAAGTGGGAAAGTTATTTGAACAAATAATAAAGGAGAACTTCCCCAATCTGACAAAGGAAATAGACTTCCAGGAAGTCCAGGAAGCTCAGAGAGTCCCAAAGAAGCTGGACCCAAGGAGGAACACACCAAGGCACATCATAATTACATTATCCAAGGTAAAAATGAAGGAGAGAATCCTAGAAGCAGCAAGAGATAAGGAGACAGTAACCTACAAAGGAGTTCCCATCAGACTGTCAGCTGATTTCTCAAAAGAGACTTTACAGTCAATAAGGGGCTGGAAAGAAGTATTCCAAGTCATAAAAGGCAAGGACCTACATCCAAGATTGCTCTATCCAGCAAAGCTTTCATTTAGAGTGGAAGGGCAGATAAAGTGCTTCTCAGATAAGGTCAAGTTAAAGGAGTTCATCATCACCAAGCCCTTATTTTATGAAATGTTAAAGGGACTTATCTAAGAAAAAGAAGATAAAAAACATGTATAGTAAAATGACAGCAAACTCACAATTATTAACAACCACACCTAAAACAAAACCAAAAGAAACTAAGCAAACAACTAGAACAGGAACAGAACCACAGAAATGGAGATCACATGGAGGGTTAGCAACAGGGGAGTGGGAGGAGAAGAGAGGGGAAAAGGTATGGAGAATAAGTAGCATAGATGATAGGTAGAAAATAGACAGGGGGAGGGCAATAATAGTATGGGAAATGTAGAAGCTAAAGAACTTATGACACATGGACATGAACTAAAGGGGGGGAATGTGGGTGGGAGGGGTGGGCAGGGTGGAGGGGAGTGAAGAGGGTAATAGGACAACTGTAATAGCATAATCAATAAAATATATTAAAAAAAAAGAAAATGAGAACCAAGGTCTTGTTGTCTTGCTGGTAACAGTTTTATGGTATTATAAATCAATAATATTGACATTTAAAAATAAGTTAGGTTTGAAATTTTACCCTTTTCAACAGTATGGATGGATCTGGAGAACATTATGGTAAGTGAAATAAGCCAGTCAGAGAAAGACAAATTCGATATGATTTCACTCATATGTGGAATCTGATGAACAAACTGAACTAACAAGGAAAATGGGACCAGACTTTGAGACGGAGAGCAGATGACAGCTGGTGGAGGGTTGAGCAAAAGGAAGAAGGACTAATGGACATGGACAACAGATTGGTGATTTTGGGAGGACTGGGTGTAAGGGGACTAAATACATGTATTGGAAAAAATACTATAAAAATCAAATTAAAATAAATAAATAAATAAATTTAGTTTTAAAATTCTGTTTAGTATATAAAAATGAAATGGAATTTAAAAGCATTGATTACATGAAATTTTTTCTGTTATGTTTAATAATTTTAGATTCTTTGAGGGTTTCTACATAGACAAATAACAATTTTAAAGATTTTATTTATTTATTTTTAGAGAGAAGGAAAGGGAGGGTGAAAGACAGGGAGAGAAACATCAATGTGAGAGAAATATTGATTGGTTACCTCTCGTATGAGCACTGAATGGGGAATAAAACCTAAAAGGGGGGGAATGTGGCATGTGCCCCAGGCATGTGCCCTGACGGGGAAACTAAACAGCCACATTTTGGTTTGCGGGTCAATGCCTAAACAAATGAGCCACACCAGTCAAGGCAAAAAATATCAGTTTTATTTTCTCCTTGTCAATTTTTAGTGGTTAATTTCTTTTTCTTGACTTCTTGTGTTGCACAGGATCTCTATAAAGTGCTGAATAGAAATGATGAGAGCAGGCATCTTTACTTTGTTCCTGATCTGCAAAGGCAAACTTCCAACGTTTTCCTACTTAGCATGATTTTTGTTATAGGTTTCTTATTTAAGACTGGATTTTTATGAGCCTTTGGAGTCTCACACAACATCCTGTTTTCATTCTATTTGCCAGAACTTAGCCATCAAGCTACACATAGCTACAAAAGAGACTGGAAAACACAGTCGTTTAGCTGAGTGGGAAAAAACAAATAGAGTTCTGTAAATTTTAGATAAAGAGGAAGAACTAATATTTAGTTGGAAATGAGTAGGCCCTATCCTATTTTGGGGATGTTGCCTAGAAACTAAGATAGGCAGTTAGGCTAGTATTACATGGATATCTTGCAAGATATAAAATCTATAAGGTAGTTCTTTAACCCACAAGTAATCTTACCTACTTTCTGATTTCAGATGTTCACTCTGGGCCAAAGACTCTCCTTTTGTCAGGGAGGGAAGAGTAGAAACCACATCACTAATCATTTCTTTTAAGATACTCAAAGTGGAATTACCAGAGACAAAGGTATAAACATCTTCATGGTAGCAGGAAAATTTGAAATCTTAACCAGTTCTAATTATCAGTACCATATATTTTGAAGGCATTCGACCAGCCCAACAAATTGAAACACTGTACTTGGTATGTTGTTTCCAGAGAAATGTAAAGGGAATCAAATGAGTTAATGCTCAGGGACCATAATATTCGAAGTATATCTTTGCAGATTTGGTAGAGAAAAGGCTTAAAGAGTATCCCCTGCCTCCCTGCATACTGGGTCTAGGTATTGGCATTAAAAAAAATTTCCAGCTCTGGCTGGTGTGGTTCACTAGATTGGGCATTGTCCTGCAAATCCAAAAGTAACTAGTTTTATTCCAAGTCAGGGCATATGCCCAGGTTGTGGGCCAGGTCCCTGGCTGAAGCCGTGTGAAAGGCAACTGTTTAATGTTTCTCTCACATGCCAGTGTTTTTCTCCCTCTTTCTCCCTTCCTTCCTCTCTCTCTAAATATAAATAAAATTTTTTTAAATGTCCTTATGAAAATAAATAAGAATAAGAAATCCAGGGCTGGGGAAAAAGAGAACAGAAACTCCGATGCTCCCAAATGTCTCCAGGAAGAGGTAGAAGCTTTGTTTGACACCCCTGGTGAGGACACGTGGATGAGAGGTGGAGTTCCAGACAGTTTTGAGGATCTGAGGGCAGAGAGCTCCTGTGTCTGCTCCCTGGGTGGGACTGTGGGATGGAAATGCTGGTCAGGGTGTGTGGGCAGAGGGAACCTGGGATAGTTTTCAGTCTCTCATGCTTCTGAGCAGTGCAGGAACATCCAGAAACAAGTGGGAAAATGGCAGCAGGCAACAGACCTGTGGAGAAGTTGGGAGTGAGGTGAGACTGAGGAAGACCAAGCTCTCAGGACTAATTACTGGCCCCAGGAGTGTGTCAGTGTATTTGATACGGGGGTATGGTGGTCTTCTCCAAGACCAGATGGGGGATGAGGCCATCAGGGACACATGGCACCTTTCAGGGCTATGATGAAGTACAAGCTTCTTAGAACCTAAATGCAACATGAAGAGGAAGAATGAAAAAAATGAAGTAACTGGGTTTAATATGAAACAAATTTAACAAGAATTTATCTAAGATGATATTAATAAAGCCTCAAAGTGGATATGAGTTATAATAAGTAAACAGGAAGTTACATTTTTATATACCTGACTCTATAGTGAGAAAATATTTTACCTTTTGTAATTTCAAGACTCTATGCAAAATAGTTTAGCAGAATATGGGCTCTTAAACCACAGAAGTGGAACATTCATCATGTTTGTATCCCCTGCATATAACGGAGTGCCTAGCACTTAGCAGATATTTAATCAATATTTGTTGGATAAAATTATTTTCCTGAAAGGTTATTAGCCATTTGTGTTTCTACTTTAAATTTATGCATTTACTTATTTAATCAATCTAAATTTACTTTGGGGAATGGTATGAAAATCTAACTTGCTTTTCCCTACAAGTCCAGTTTTCTCACTACTGGTTATTGGATGATGCTTCCACTATCCATTGATTTCTGACGTTTCCGTTTATTGTGAGTCATTTATAAGATGATATATTTCAGGGGTAGCTATTATATTATGTCATTAATAAACTGCTTAGTTATTCCTTTTAGAAGTAACAATTACTCCTCAGCTCAAAACCCTGCAATGGGGCCCTCATTTCACTGAGTAAAAGCCCAAGTCCTTACAGACGCCTATAAAACTCCTGACGACCTGGGTCCCAATACACACCTCTGACTTCATCCTTTCCTGCTTCCCCCATGCTCACCCTGGTCTGACAACACTGGCTTTCTTGCTCTTCCTCACTGTGATTTTAAAGTGTGCGAACTCAGTTTGAACTACATGTCCCAGAATCCCCATCTCTTCCTCTTGGCAATGGTCTCAAGAGAACTTGGTGTGATATTTGGAAGGCAGCACCCTGGGTGCTGTGAAAGAGGAGTGCAGTGCCAAGTGCTGCTGCAAATTCACGTGTGTCATCGTTGATCCGCTGGCTCATTTGGTTGATGAGGGCCAGCAGCGACATGTTCATCTCTGAGGCACATGTAGCTCTGCAGTGCAGGGCAAGGCTGCTCTGCAGTTCACCTGAGCAGCTGAGGTGGGAAGCAGAAAGAGAAGGGGACAGGGTAGGGGTGTGTGTGTGTGTGTGTGTGTGTGTGTGTGTGTGTGTGTTCTGGTTTGGCATCACCGATTCTAGTTGTTCTCCTGTTTCCTGTCTTTCCTGTCTCATGCTCAGCTTCCCTTCCTGACTGCAGTTCCTGCTGGTCTACAATGACTTCATATCTATCAGAAGATGCAGAGAGAACTTCTGTGCACAGGTTTTTTCCACCAGCTCCTGTGATCACAAGATGAATCTTTTAAATAAATCCCTTATTCCGTATCACTCGTAGTGATTCTGCTTTCCTGACTGAACTCCATTACACTTACACAAGTGAGGCATGTTTCCCCCTCAGCATCTTTGTTTTTGGCTATTCTCTGTGCTTGGACACCCTTCTCTCAGACAACAGCCTCACTCTACCTTTTCAAAGGTTGTGGGTTAGATCCTGGTTGCAGCATGTATGGGGTGTGGCCAATTGATGTTTCTCACATCTCTCTCTTCTTTCGTCTGTCCCCTCTCTTGTCTTTCTCTCTCTCTAAAGTCAGTGGATAGCCATGACTGGTGTGGCTCGGTTGGTTGGGTGTTGGTCTGGAAAAGTGAAAGGTTGTTGGTTCAAGTTCGGTTTGGTTCTGATCAGGGCACATTTCCGGGTTGTGGGTTTGGTCCCAGGCTGGGGTGTGTACGGGAGGCAACCAATTGATGTTTCTCTCTCACATCGATGTTTCCTCTTTCTCTGTCTCTTCCCCTCTTTAAAAAACAGTATCTTACACACACAAAAAAAGTCCATGGATGTATCCTTGGGTAAAGATTTTATTTATTTATTTATAAAGATTTTATTTATTTTTTAGACAGAGGGGAAGGGAGGGAGAAAGAGGAGGAGAGAAATATCAATGTGTGGTTGCCCCTAGTGGAGGACCCGGCCTGCAACCCAGGCATGTGCCCTGACTGGGAATTGAACCAGCGACCCTTTGGTTGGTGGGCCAGCACTCAATCCACTGAACCCCACCAGCCAGGGCAAGATTTAAAAAAAAATTCTCAGAGTCCTGTTTTAACCATCTACTCAACATTTCAGTCTCTCTTCTCCAAACCTCCCTCAAACTCTTGAACCTTGTTTTACTCTTTTCTTTTATTCGTCACAAAATATTATACACATTTTAAAAACTTTACTGAAATTATGTGTATTCTTTATTGTTTGTTTCTCCTTCTAGAATGTAAACACCATGAAGCGCTTTATCTGCTTTGCTCACTAATGTAACCATGGCACAAAGTAAATACTTAAATAAATCTTTGTTGCATATATGAGTTATTATAGTACTGTAGTTACATTTTAAATAATTATGGGGAGCATGAAAAACATACTCTTGACTTAAAAAAACCCAAAGCCCCAACTTTGAAGAGGATGACGACTGGTCGGACAAACCACTTCAGCACTTTCCTCTTTCTGTCCCGTGTTTCTTCTCGTGAATCATCTAATCGTCCCAGCCACGTAGTGTCATGAACTACAACCCAAATCTCACACATGTGTAAGTAAGGAACTCTACTTTTCTCTCCAAAGTAGATTACAATGGGTATATTTTTTGTAGGGGGGGAGGGTGGGAACCAGAGTGATTGTGATCCTTCGCTACTGAAGGCGGAGTCCAACCCACAGCGAAGGAAGTATGTGTCTGTGTGGAGGGGAAGGCAGAACTAAGTTCCTGCTGTCTCGAGGGCAGCCGGAAACACTGTAACTCAACCCTAATGCCAGGGACAAGAGTGGTTTTAGTAGTAACGAGGAGGCTGTTGTGGAGGTGAGACGGAATACATACATGAAGTCAGTAGGGGGACAGCCAGTCCCTTGCCTTGAACAAGGCAGTAGACGTAGGGAGCGGAATGATGCGTGATGAGCCAACAGTGCTGATTGGACAGTAAACAATGAGCTAGGCTTTGTGTTTATTACTACACACAGTAAACAATGAGTTAAGCTGAGAAGAGTCATAGATGAGCTTTGCCTTCCTTCAGAGCAGTTGTCTCTGAGTCTCATTTGGCATATTTTACCACGCATCTTCACTGTGTTTCCCCCCCCTTAAATGTTTTTATGATGTAATATTTTATACATCCCCAAAGGTTTATGTAACATCTTTCATAACGAAGTCTAATAGATTTGTAACACACATAAATTATGGGTGTACCACCCAAATTACGAACTAGGACATTACCAGTGCTGTTGAACCCCCTCCTGCTCTTCCTTGCTCCCAATCCTCTTTCTCCCTCCAAAGACAGCATGTTTTGAATTCTGTATCATTCTCTTGCTTTTTAAGAAATTTTCATTTCTTTACCAAATGTCAAAGTATACCCATACAGTAGTTTGCTTTGCTTCTTTTGGAGCTTAGTAAAATTATTCATATTGCAGTCTTCTGTAATTCTTTCTTTTAACTTAGGTTTCTGAGATGTGTGTTGTTTCACATAAATATAATTCATTCATTTTCACTTTAATATAACTGAACTTGTCATTATATCATTTATAATAAACAATGTTTTTGTCTAAGAAAGCCTCCCTTACCTTAAAGTCCACACATTGTTCCATAATCTTTTCAAAATTCTAAAGTTTTACCTTTCACATTTAGGTTTTTAATGATCTAAAACTGATTTTAATTATAGTCTGAGGAAGGAACCTAGGTCCTTTTTTAAAATATAGTTAAGCAATTATCTCAACATAAAGTATTAAAGAGATTACTTATTTTTTACTCATTTATTAATCCCTAAGTAATTCAATAAATACTGAACACCGATTATGTGCCAGGCACTTTCTAGGCATTGAATCTGCAATATCACCTATGTTGTTTCAAATTTAAATATTTGAATAGGTTTCTTTCTTAAGTATTTTTTATTCCATTGGTCAGTTTGTTGCTCCTTAACATGTTACCATATTAAGGGCATATTCCCCCACCACTAGGTGTGTCTTGGTTATTTGGGGGATTTTGCTCTTCCATAACATAAGAATCTGTAACATAAGAATTAGCTTGTCAAAGTTTTCCAAAACTTTGTAATTTTTATCGGAATTCAATTAAATCTATAAACCAGAGTTTTATAGTTTTTCTATAGTTTTATAGTTATGTTCTATTAGCTTTATCTTACTTCCTAATCTTTATTACATTAGATAATATCTTTCCTTAAACTTTTTAACTGTTATTCTTGTATAGAAAGACAGTTTTTGTACATTGATCTTATATTTAGCTATCTTCCTAAACTCAGTAATTCTAGTACTTAGCGTATCATTTTGGATCTCCTATACGGACACATATTATGTGTTAATAATCGTTTAGTTTCTTGCTGTTTAAAATTTGACTTTTTCCTTGTTTTATTGTGTAGGTTAGGAAGGACCTCCAGTAAAATGTTACTTCACTTTTATGTATTCCACTTCGCATGTTCTCTTCTCTGTTCAAAACTCTGCACACACTTCATCTCTGCTCATTCCCAGCTGATGGCCGTGCTTATGTCACTAATACGGTGCAACTGAAGAGAACTTCCTTAGTTTAAGCACTGTCACATCCACCAACCAACCTTTAAAAATTCTGTTTTTCTCTAATGTAATGGATAAACTGTGTTTTTGCTTTTACCAAGACCAACATTTCCTTTTGGGTACCAGATCCCTTCCTCTCTGTTTCTAGGACTCAGCTTTGCAATCATCCCTCCTCTCCTTGCATTATCATTTTTTTCCATCCTCAAGTGAATCAATACTTTCAGCTTAAAAATAATACTGTGGTAGCTTAAATATTAAGCACACAAAAATTCCTCCCTTGACCTCTGTTCTCCTTCAGCTCTTCCAGTCTCTGCTCTGGTTTACAGCAAAACACGAGCCATTCATACTTGCTAGTTTCACTCTCTCATTCCATATCATTCTGTTACTCCTTGAATTAGGCTGTTGTTCCCAGAATTCCACTGAAATAGCCCTTGTCAAGAACAATAAACTCCAAATTGTTTAATGCAATGGTTAATTCTCAGTCCTTATTTGATTTCCCAGCAGCATTTGACAGAGTTGACCCTGTGTCTGTGTAAGTGAAGGGGGTGTAAATACATGAGGTTTGTGCACTGATTCATCTATTCACAATTTACTTCTTCAGAGGTTAAAGCATTTGGCTGCATGATACAGATAAACCTCTACCTCAACGACTAAAGGACTTTTTATTTGCAACCAAATGCATTCCTTGCTGACGTAAGTTTATATAGTCAAACACCTTAGTTCTCGAATGTCTTGGTTCTCAAGCAATTCAGTTTCTGACCAAGTTGTTCATGGAAAAAATATCTCAGTTGTGTTAACAAAACTTCAGGTCTCGATTCTCTATGTGACAATCTTTCGTGCTGATACCTATGTGATCAGTCATCCGTCTCTCAGGCAGGAAAGGAGATTTGGTTTTTTAACAAATCACTTCTTGAAGTTTCCCAGAATGAATGAAGTTCTAGAACTGAGGTTCCACTCTATTGTCTTCCTGAAAATTCCAACAAAAGAAACTGTTACTTGAAGCAACGTGGTTCAGCAGGGGAAAACTGAATAGAACCAGATGTACTTCTGCTTTGGACTAGAGTGAATGTTACTTCCACTCTCAAGCTTGCTACACTTCCGATCCCATTTATAAAGTGAGAGCTGTATCTCTAAAGAAATGACTTTTAAAATATTCAATTATTTCCTCTCAGATTATAGGTAAAACCAGGGGCATCAACACAACCTCATTTAAAATGAAGTTACAAAGTGACCATTTTGGTTTGAGTTCCTGGAAAGGGAAAAATTTGTGTCGGAATAACTTTTGTACTTTGGTGATTTTAGCACTTCTGGTCACTGTACTAAGCAGGAGGAAAACAGTGGCTAAAAAAGAGAGAACAGTACATTTTCTTTACTAAGTCTTCCATTTCCTCACTAACTAAAAATGTAGTTTGGCAAGTAAGAAAATAAGGAGAGATTCTGCTTCCTAAAAGATGGAACAGATGTGCTTTCCCTGTTTCTCTCATTAAGTACAACTGCAAACCTGGGACATTATATATAAAACAAAAGAAGTTTCTGAAAGGTAGAGAGATGGAGAAAGACTGGCTAGGAACCTTGGGACCCAAGGGACACACAACACAGAGTGAATTCTCTGGATTTACTTTCTACCTCATAAATTTCAGACTTGAAGCTGAAGAAGCTGGCAATCTGGAAACACCAGCAGGTGCAGACCCACTCCCCGCCAAAACAAACAAAACGAAACCCAACAAACCTGGCTCTTTTGAGTTAAAGAACAAGAAAAGGGGAAGCCTAGCCAAAAAACCCAAAAACAAACAAACAAAACAAACAAACAAACAAAAAAAACCCTTCCAGACAACAATCATTCTACTTCAGCCAAACACCACACAAAAACTGAGGTGCCACTGCGCACCCACACCAGCAATGGCTAATGAGGAGCCTATCGTTCCACCCACATTGGGCTATAAAGAGGTGGCCCTCCCCCTCTCTTGGCGTGGCCTCAGAGGCAGCCTGCTACAACAGAAGGCTTAAGTAAGTCCCAGAGTCTCTTAACATAGTACCCAAAACATTCAGGTTTCAAGGAAAACATCAATCATACCAGCAACTAGTTGTATTACTGTGAATTTCTCCCTTTCTGTCCATTAACAATTGCTTTATTCTGTATTGTTAGGTGCTCCTATGTTGGATGTGTAGATATTTATGGTTATATCCTCTTTTTTATTTTAAAGTCCATTTTGTCTGAGTATTGTTTCTATTTCTATACCTTTTTCCAGCCCTTCACTTTCAGTCTGTGTCTTTTGATTTGAAGTGAATTTCTAGTAAGCAGCATATAAATGGGTCATGTTTTAAATCCACTCACCCTATGTCTTTTTATTGGAGCATTTATCCATTTACATTTAAAGTAGTTATTGATAAGTATTGCCATTTTGTTCATTGCTTTTTGGTTGTTCCATAGTTCTCCTCTGTTCCTTTCTTCTCTTGATCTCTTCGTTTGCTGTTTTTCTGTAGACTTTGAGTTCCTTTCTCTTTGTTCTTTGCATATCTTCTTTAGGTTTTTGGTTCATGGTTACCATCAGGTTTATGTATATCATTCTTCAACTATAGCAGTTTATTTTAAGCTGATAGGCATTTAAGTTCAAATATATTCTACACAGACTACATTTTTATTCCCCTGTCCATGCTTTATGTTTTTGACATCAGACTTTTAGGTACTTGTGTGCTATTTATCTCCTAACTACTTACTGTAGTTTGAGTTCATACTTTTTCTTTAAACCTTTATAGCAGCTTTTAAAATGTCCGATTTGTGGTGTTTATTGACTATTTGGCTTTACTTGTAAGGTTTTTCTGTTATAATCTTATGTTTTATTTCTATGTGTGGCCCTCCCTTTTCTACTTAAAATTGACCCTTTAACATTTCTTGTAGACTTTGTTTAGTGGTGATGAAGTCTTTTAGTTTTTGCTTGTCCAGGAAATCCTTTATTTCACCTTCAATTCTGAATATACTTACTAGGTGTTCTAGGTTCTAGGTTCCTTTCTTTCAGCACTTTAAAGATGTCCTGTCACTCCCTTCTGGACTGTAAAGTTGCTTCTGAGCCAATAGCCTTATAGGGTTTCCTTTGTAACTCATTTCCCTCTTGCTTCCTTCAAGATTGCTGCTTTGTCCTTAACTTTTGCCATTTTACCTACAATAGGTCTTGGTGTGTGCCTCTTTTGTTTCATCTTGTTTGGAACTCTCTGCTTCCTGGACCTGGATGTCTGTTTCCTTTCCCAGGTTAGAAATGTTTTTAATCTTTCCTTCTTTTTTTCTTCTCACCTAAGGACTTCTTTTTGATTGCTTTTAGAAAGAGGGGAAGAAAGAGAGAGGCCTACTGATTTGAGAGAGAGACATCAATTGGTTGCCTTCTCAAATGTGCCCCAACCAGGGATCAAACCACAACCTGGGCATGTACTCTGACTGGGAGTCAAAACCATGATCCTTTGGTCTGTGGAATGATGCTCCAACTAGTTCAGCCACACTGACAATGGCTCAGCCATTATTTCTTTAAAGTTTCTGCTCCTTTCGAAGGAGGCAAGGATATACAATGGGGTGAAAACAGTCTCTTCAGTCAGTGGTGCTGGCAAAACTGGCCCAATACATGCAAAGAGACAGAGACAGAGAAAATGAATCATTTTCTTATACTATGTAGAAAAATAAACTCAAAATGGATTAAAGACTTAATGTTAGACCTGAAATAACAAAACTCCTAGAAGGAAACGGGGGCAGTAAACTCTTTGAACACTACTTGTAACAATATCTTTTTGGATATACCTCCTTGACCAGGGACACAAAGGAAAAAACAACCAAATGGGACTACATCAAACTACAAAGTTTTTGCACAGCAAAGGAAACCACCAACAAAATGAAGACAACCTATTACATTCTGAACAGAAGATATCTACAAATGATAACCCTTTATCAAACATCTAATAAAGGGTTAATATCCAAAATATATACTAAACTCATACAATGAAGCACCAAAACCCCCAAACAATCCAGTTAAAAAAAAAATGGGCAGAGGACCTGAATGGACATTTCTCCCAAGAGCATATACAGATGGCCAGAAGACATGAAAAAAAGTGCAACATCACTAATCATCAGGGAAATGCAAATTAGAACCACGAGATATCATTACCTCTCATTTGCCAGAATGGCTATCATCAATATCAACAAATAAGTGTTGGAGAGGATGTGGAGAAAAGGGAATCCTCATATACTGTTGGTGGGATTGTAATTTAGTGCAGGCACTATGGAAAACAGTATGGAGGTTCCTCAAAAGATTAAAAATAGAGCTACCATACAACCCAGCAATTCCACTTCTATTTATCTGAATAAAACGACACCACTAATTCAAAAAGATATATGTACCCCTATGTTCACTGCAGCATTATTTACAGTAGCCAAGGTGTGGAGGCAAACTAGATGTCCATCAACAGATGAATGAATAAATAAGATGTGGTACATACACATAATGGAATATTATTCAGCAATAAAAAAGAATGACATCTTGCCAACATGGATGGATCCAGAGGCTATTAATGCTAAATGAAACGTTAGACAGAGAAAGACAAATACCATACGATCTCACTTATTTGTAGAATGTAACAAAAATGAATAAACAAAACTGAAACACTCATATAGAGAGAGAACAAGCTGATGGTTGCCTAAGAGGAAGGTGTGGGGGGATGCAAATATAAAAAGTAAATTAGGATGGCCATTCTGACCAGTGTGAAGTGCTATCTATCTCACTGTGGTTTTAATTTGCATCTCTTTGATGGCTAGTGATGTTGAGCATCCTTACATATGACTCTGGGCCCTCCGTACATCCTCCTTGGAGATAAGCTGAGCAGTGAAAGAGAAAAACCATTATGATCTCACCTATAAGTGGAACCTAATCATCAGAACAAGCAAGCAAAATATAAGCAGAAATATTGAAATTAAGAACTGACAGTAACCAGAGGGGAAACAGGAAGGGATATTGGGTGAATTAGAAGGACTGTCAAAGAACATGTATAAAGGACACATGGGGGAGGGAAGATGGCGGCTTGAGAGGTGGAGTCTTAATCCCCCTCTCCGGTGCGCAGGGGAGAATTTGGCCGATCTGAGGAGAATCAGACTAGGAGACCACGGATATCGCAACATTTATGAAAATAGGGCATCAAAAGTTATCCAGATATTGAATGAACTGACGGTAGGAGGCCAGAAGGGACCCAGCTGGACTCGGAGGTCTTCCGAGAGAGCCGAACAGACTCTGTCCCCAGTCAGGGGTTGAAAACTTCAGAAACGCAGGAGCTGTGCGCACCCACGGGGAACAGTGAGTACCCAGTCTGCCGGACCAGGAGAGGCCTTGTCGTGGGAGGGGAGTCCTTCCCGTGGGCGCCCGCGCCCCCAAACAGGGGTGCGTGTGGTTTTAGGGTGGACTGAGAACCCACGCCCCAGCCGGGAACAGGGAAATTCTACCCGAGCAGCAGACACAAAGGGAGGTGCGCGACCCTTCCCAGGCCCCAGAGGTTGCGTCTCGAGACCGGACGGTGCTGCCCGAGAACAGGGAGCCCACGAGGGCCCCCTCGTAGTCCCGGCCCAGGCCCGGAAGAGAGGCGGGGCTCCGCTGAGCGTAGAGCCGTGGCGGCGAAGCTGGGGGAGGGGCGCAAAGCCCAGCCACCTCCACAGCCTTCGCCCTGAGCACAGAAGGAGTCAGCAATCGATTCTGAGAAAAATCGATGCCCAGCCCTGAGTCTGACTGAGTTCTGTCTTAGAAAGGTGAAAGGCAGTCTCACCGCTCGCTCTTCAGCCTGCTTGCGCTGGCAGGAACAGAAACACCGATTTGGCCAGTCAGAAACCAACAAGAGTTTGTGTGTTTGTGTGTGTGTGTGTTTGTGTGTGTGTGTGGGTGAGTGTGTTTCTTTTTTGTTTGTTTATGTTTTACATTTGCTTTGGTTGTGGGTGTTTCTTTATTTTTTCTTTCTCTCTCTCTCTCTCTCTGTTTTCTTCTTCTTTATTTATTTTTATTTTTTTTTCTTTTCTTTTTTTCCTCTTATCCTATTAATGTCTGTTTGATTGTATCTTGATTTGGTTTATAAAGCAACATTTTATGTAAAAAAAAAAACTCTCTAGTTTTTTATATCTCTCATTCCCTTATAAT
>PVIA01017050.1:0-16848 GCA_004024845.1 Tonatia bakeri
GTAGGCATTTTTATTTTCTTTCAGACATACCTGAATTGAGTATGTCCTTGGATAAATAGATTCATCTTTGAGACTTTGTCATCTCTAGTCAGAGGGAAATGGGGGTGGGAGGAGGTAGAGGTAGACAAAGGGGGGAAAGAGACTTTGCTTGGGGCGGTGGGTGCACAATGCAGTGTGCTGATGATGTTTTATTGAGTTGTACGCTTGAAACTTGTATGGTTTTGCAAACCAATTGTCACCCCAATACATTAAAAAACAAACAAACTAGGGAATAAAATAAATAACCAGCAATTTGGTTTAAAAAATAAAAGTGGATCATGACACCTGTTCCTGTATTGTTGTGAGAGCTAATGGGATGACGGTGCCAACCAACAGTTTTTTGAGAACTTAAGTGATGCCAGGCCCTGTGTGACACACTTTACAGTCACTATCTCACATGAAACTCATGGGCACTCTGTGATTTGAGTGTTTTTGCTGGGGAGTGGCTGGACCAGTGTGACGCAAGCCCAGGCAGTCTGACTCCACAGCCATGCTCTTAATGATTTCATCAGTATGTGTCAGTGGTTTTCAGCCTTTCTCATCTCATAGTGCACATAAACCAATTACTACAATTCTGCCGCACACCAAAACAAATTATACTTTTTGCCAATCTGATCAAAAATAGGTATAATTTTGATTCATTCACACCAAATGGCTATCGTTGTGTTGGCTATTGTCATTTCTTTATTTGACAACTTAAAGGAAAACGGGTCAGTGGCCCTGACTACACAGTCAGGTATTGCATGTTTTAAAAATTCTTATGGTGCAGCACTGTGCCTCTTGTGACATGCTGGTTGAAAATTGCAGGTATAGGCCCAGTGTCTAGTATAGAATGAAACATACAACAGGTGCTCATTACATGTTGTTTTCTTTCTTATCTTCCAAAGAGATGATATTTTAGGTGGCAGACGATTTTATAGGAAGACAAATGACTTTGCCAGAGACCACAGTGAAAGCCTAAGTCAACATTAGAATGCATAGATTCTAACCAATTCACCATCTTAACAAAGCACAGAAATATTTATTATTTATTATAGACTGTTCTGAAGGGATATGTGGAGATTAATGAATAGACTAAAACATTTTAAAATGCTGCAAGATTCTTAATTTTAATTGCAGACTAAGCTAAATGAAAAATAAAGACTCCACCTGGCACTTGCTTCTTGCACTAGGCACCAACGGTGGTGTCCCCCGGTCACTGGTTGTGTCTTCGGCATGCTGCCTGGGAAGCAAAATCTCTCAGGTGCTCAAAGCTTTCATGGTAGATTCAGCCATCTGGTGAGCAAGTAACTCAACTGGGGATCCAGGAAGCAGAGTTTGGTGCTCCTTGTCTGGGCCAGCGATCCTCAAGTCTGGGAGCTGATGCCCTCTCCCACCCAAGATTCTGGTTTAGTTAGTCAGAGGAAGGGCCCAGGCACAGGTATTTTTTGAAAGCTCTCCATGTGATGGTAATGGCAGTTAGAGTTGAAAACTGGTCTAGGCAGTGATTAAAACATTCAAATCCCCTACAAGCTCCCAAAATAATGGGAAGCTCAGAGTGGTGGGAAGAGAGACATGAAGTACAGGGCCAAACATTGAAAAACAAGTCAGCAAAGAATGAACATGGCTTTGACCTCAAACTGGAGATTATAATGCCTTGTGGGGTCTTTAGCCCTAGCTAAACAAAGGGTTACAGACTATTCTTTTAAGATTCTCTCTTTGACCTTCATTTTATTAGTACTATTAAACTTCTGCAAAAATCCCAGTGGCAGTAAATGACTAGCAAAAATAGCCCAGTGGACATAAAGAATTGCAGAATAAAAAAGAGCATCAGCACTCTTGTTTTCTAGGACAAGATTATAAGGACCACCAATCCTGACAGAATAGGGTACAAGTGAGACACATCAGTATTATGGGCTCAGGGTGGGATTTCTCCCACTGGTGCCATGTAGAATGATTAATTCAACTTGGAGATTCAAAAGCTTAACCGAAGCCTAGTCAGAGATGGTCTACTAGGTCATTATATTCTCCCAACATGTTTTATTAACTGGGGACAACTCTTGTTTTCTACTACCAGATTTTCATGTCTACAGCTTCTAAAAATAAAAATGCAAAATTCATTCTAAACACAAACATAAATGCATTTTTTATTTTCTCTGGCTCTGTTTTCTCTCTTAGCAGACATAATTGAGGATCTGCTGTTTCCCTCACATAGCTCTGGTGGGTCAACTGGAAGAGTAACACAGCAACCATCTCAATAAAATGCCAACCCTCCTTAAAGGTACACTGGTAAGGAAATTATATACATTTAGCTCACCCTGGATATTGCAAACTCCGAAGTATAAAACTCAATTAAAAAAAAATGTTTGGAAGACAGGTGAGGACTATTAGATGGCACAGTAAAAAATGCTGATCAGGTGGAACTAAAGACCAGAAAGGTGCCATGAAAAATGCACACAAAACAACCTGGGTGGAGCTGTGCCTCAGTCAGATTCCAAACGCACGTGTGAGAGATCTGGTCGTCAGCTCGAGTGCTCTGATCTCTCACTCGGCTGACCTTGTGTGGTCACCTGCCTCACGCCCTCTGGCCTCCAACTCTTCACTCTCTTCCGGTCCACCCAGTCTCTGTTCTCAATTCCTTTCCTAGCCAGAAAGGTTAGGATGGCTGGATAACGTGGTTCATCATTTAGAAGATTCTCTTGCCCTCTTCTCAACTCCGTTGCTTCACTCTTCCTTCATTGCACCTGCCTGGCAAAGATTCATGTCTGGATGAACCTGACTGTGTTCATCACCTGTAACCAAGCTGCTCAGCTGTGCTGGAGAAAATCGCAGACTGCTGAGACTCATGTGCTGTAAATTCTCGGTGTATTCTAATTATGCATAGAGACCACTAGCCTTCTGTTTTCCAATCATTTTTCTCCACTACTTGGATTTCAAACCTGCCCTAGTTTTCTCACCCTCAGATCCCACCTCCTCTTCCTTCATCGCTGGCAGAGAAACACGCCTTCACAGAGCAATTCAGCGAAGAACATAAAAGCAAACAAACTGTAACCCCCTCCACTTTCTGCTACCAAATCTACTGACCTCCCCAGAGCAGATGAGAATGATGTCCTGCCTCACTCCCCGTGGGTGTCCAGCTGCCTGAGAACTCCCCCTGGTGTGCAGACGCTCCACCTTCCTGCTTAGGTGTCTGTTGGGTGTGCACTGGCACCAGAGGTTAGGAAACATAACTAAGAGAATGCCATTTTCCCTCTTGTCACCATGGAAGGGGGTCCCTTCTACTCAAGATTTATTTCTCCTCTGCTTATCTGGGTACTATTTCCTGCTTCTTCCCGGGACCTTACTCCATTGGTCATCACCTCCCATTATTGTAGCTTTTCTTTGTCTGGCTCTACTTTGGTTATTTAATATTAATTTCACACTTCTGCTTCAGTTCCTTTTATTTTCCCATGCTTGTCTGATTTGTATTTGCCCATGTCTTTATTTTCCATTTATCTCTGTCCTTTTCCTTAAAGAACATAGGTGGGAACCAGCACTTTTATTTTTACTCAGTTCTAAAACTTCATAATTTTCTACAATGACATCTATATTAGATCTTTTCTTCTGAACTTTTATTTCGTGCTTTTAGAACATTTTCTTTCGTATCTTCTTTACCTATCTTTAATTTGGCCAAGCCTCATTTATCTCCCAGCTTCCATACACAGGGTCTGGCAGAAGTAATGCCTGCTTGAGTGTGGTTGGTAGGGTAATAATATGGGTGTAATAATTTATAGTTTTAATTTGAACATTTCACCTAATGTGTCATATAGTGTGCTTGAGTGTGATATTGTTATATTACCAAATTACGTGCTTAGCATTTTGTAATAAAAAAGGGGGGCATTATTTGTGCTAGACATTGTATATTTTGCATAGACTTTCTCTACATGTCCACCATATAATGAATTGGGCTCACAATTAGTGAGCAACTGATTAATTGTTACTTGTAATCTGCTGTAAAAGTGGGAATATTTGAATCATATACTGCCCTTCTCTTTGCCTCTATTCTCAGTCCACTACAATTTGCTGTCTGCACTGGTGAACACTGCAACCAGAATGAGCTTCCTTCAACCCATCAGGTCAAGTGACTCATGGAGTTAACTATTTCAGACTCCCAATCACAAAACCAATAAATTGCAAGCTTCATGGCATGATCTTCAAGGTTCTTTGTATTCTTTCTAAAGCCTTCTCTCATTGTTTTATTTCCCATACAGTTCCCTCTCCAGAACATGCAAATTTAGACTTCCAAGCTTCCCTTCCTGAAATTTATGTATCAATTCATTTAGAAAATATTTATTGAGTCCCCATCATTCTTCCAGAACCATGCCAGATGGTGGGGTCAAAATGGCAGATGATGATAGTGGAGCTCCCAGTTTAGTGGGGGAAGAAAGAAAAACATTCAAGCAATCACAGTGCAGGGCCCAACGGGCTACATACTAGTAAGAAGGGTTGTTATGGGACTAACAGAAACCCTCTAGCTGGACTCAGGTGTTCAGGAAAGCAACGATCAAGTCTGGATCCAAGGGAAGAATAAGTAGGAAATTCAACAAAAAGAATTTCCCACAGCTTTCTTTCTCTTATCAACCTGACAGATTCCCATGCATCCTTCAAAATCCTGCTTCCTTCTGAAGCTTCTCCCTGCTCCCCAGAAAAGGTAGTCACTTTCTGATCTGTTATTTCTGTGTCTTTTACTTCTATCTCTCTGTCTCTCTAACTCCATCATGTTATTGTTAAACTGGTTTTTAGTTCATTTACTCTTTGAACTATCTCCTTCCTACCCTACTAGTAATCAGCTCAGATATCTCTTCCTGCAGGAAGCCTTTCCTGATGCCCCCAGCTCTAACGAGGCAGTGCTTGTATGTGTTACTACAGCATCTCTTATTTCTCTCAGAGCACTGGGCACATTGTGATTTGTTCATTCATTCATTCACTCATTCAGTCACTCATCCATTTTATAAATGAGCATATATTGAGCACCTTCTCCAATCTAGGCATGTGTTCTGAGCTGAGAATCCAGCAAGAAATAAGTCAACCTAAGATTTATAAGTGCAAGGTGTCCTCTGGGGGTACGAGCCTGGCAATTAGGTCAGGTCTCCCCTACATGCCCCCCACTCCCATGCAGACTCTGTGAGGGCAGGCACTGGGCACTGGAGCACCTTTTCTCCCACTTCCCCAGCACAGCATCTGGCATACCTTTGTGCAATCGATGACCCTGTGCATCATTGAGAACAGTGCTGGATTCCATGCTTTACAGGAGAGACAGACAGAAGCAGTTGCAGCTTCTGCCCTCTAAGGCAGCAAATTCACTGGCAGGGCCAGGGTAGTTAACCAGCCCACTCAGGAAGATACTGACAGGGATTGAGGTGCTATTCTGCTCCTCAGCCTTGACTCTGGGAGTGGTGTAATAGGTAACAAAGTCAGAAAGAGGGTCACTTCCAGAAACATGTCTCAGGACCAGGCTGGCCTCCTCTCCTCAGCCAGCACTTATGAGTATCATTGCTGAAAGCAGCTGGGCTGGGTTGGGCTGCAGTTTCTGCTCAGTAAGGGCAGCAGGAAAGGGTAGCATAGAGTGGGAGGTGGAGGTACCAACCGTACAGGAGGGGAGGTAGAGACTAAGAAGAAACAGGACAGAGTCCTCCTGCAGACAGCTTGTTTTGAGTCACTGTCAGCAGAGCCAAGCCAGGACTGTCTGTTTTCCCACTCCCTTCTCTTCAGCCTGAAGAGTTCCCCACGGTTGGACTGTCAGCTCTAGTTGAGCTCCTGCGCATCACCGCATCACCCGCTCTCTATAATTACATGTTGGGCAGCCTCTTCCTCCTCTCAGTTTAATTAGTTATCAAATATAAAATGTGCATTGAGGGTATTTTCTGCTTTGTTCTTGTGGAGGTCCCCCTTTGCTTATTTTCATCATCTAGGTGTTATGACAAAGCTTTTATTTGTAAATGAGACTCAGGTCTCATGGATCCTCCAGGATTATGACAAAAATGTACAGAAGAGAGTATATTAAATAGGCAAAGTGCCTATTTACCCTGCAGAGGGAAAATCTGTCAAGTAGATGAACTGAGATAGCAGGAGGTAAACATGATCTGACCTTCCAAATTCTGAGCAGGTCTCATGCTTTAGAAAAGGTTGGGAGAATGTAAACTTTCAACCTCAGCTACCAATGACATAGAAAAGGCTCTGATGAGCTAGAATAGGGGGAAAGGCTTTCAGGATCCAGGAATATCAGAGCTCTTTAGGCAGGTACACTTTAAATTTCCTTTGGGAATCTGCATTCTGAGGTTGGGTGGATTTAAACCCTTCCCTGGCTTCAGAGGAGGGTTTTGATTGGCTGAAGTCCTCCAATGATTGGTTCAGGATGGACATATAAACCAATTGGAACCAATGGGATAAGAGGCCTGGAGGTGTGGGAGCCATCTGGTCACCCAGCCTGAGAATGGAACCAGCCTCCAGTTTGCAGAGCTCATAGTCTAATCCCTGGTTCCAGCCATATGGGTCCACAGTCTATGTGATCCCAGAAATTCTATGTGAGCCTAGAAATTTCTGTTTTTGCTTAAGCTGATGTTTTTGCTTTGTTTTGAGCTAGGTTTTCAGTTCACTTATTCAAGAAGGCTTCTAATTGATTCACACTTGATAGATCTAAAATGAACTGAGATTTTACTCCTAACTTTGTGCAGCTAAGGCCTCTAAGGCACATGTATGAATCTCCATACATCTTCCCTCAGTGTGTTGACCCACAGCAGGTCACTCCTTGGGCATTTATGCCACCCTCCCAGAGGTGGCTCCCTGCAGCCCTGCCCTCCCTTAACCCAAGCACACCAGATGCACAGCCCCACTCTCCAGGAGGACTCACCCTAACTACTTCCCTCATGTTTAGCCTCACTATTAGAGGAACTCAGCTGGACTGTTGATTGAAATTATAAAAACTTCATTTGGGTTTTTATGCATCATAGAGTTTAGGCAAAGAATTTTATCACTATAGAGTGCTCAGAGCAAGCTCTGGGCACACAGTATGAATAGACTCGCATGTACACAGGGTGTGCGTTAGGCTGCTTCTGTGAGTGCAGGAGCTAGGGCAGAACTTCATGAGGTCTCTAGGGCAGTATGCACAGGAGGGAAAGGCAGGAGTTCAGAGCTTCATTCAGGGAACCCACACAAAAGCGAAAGGTCTGCACTCAGTGGCACTCCTACTTTGAAATCTCTTATAGTGAAAGCACACTTGATCACAGACGTGAGACACAGATTCTGGCTGCTGTTCTGTCTGTGGAACTTTGATGGGTCATCGTCTACCGTAACAATGGAGAGTGACGCCAGAAGTTCCTCAGGCTCTAATATTTACTACTTCTAAAGTAAAGGCATTTTTACCCAGCTGCCTTCCTGGAGACAGGCTGAATTTGACCACTGAGCACATCATGACTATGAGAGCTGGAATGGGCTTCTGTGCCTGGCCCAGCTGTTTACGTCCAGAGGAAGAGGCGGAGGAAGTGGAGAGACATGGGGCTATGGGGACTTGGAGGCCGGAGGGGATAGGCAGGAACCTGCTGGCTGGTGGAGGGGTCAGGGTGGGATGATGGGGGCTTTGCTGTCTCTACCACTGGTGGGGGACATTTCCCTTGTATATGCCTCTTTTTCTCATCTGAAAAGGGGCTGGTGACTACAAGAACTAATTCTCCGTCTCCTAACTGTGAGACCCTGTTTCTGAATTGTTATCAGTTCCAGCACATTGCCCACATCTGGGTCTATGGAGGACCTTCTCTCCCCTGACACACAATGAAACGTTCTGCAGGCATTTGTTTCACTTTTGAAACCCAGGTTAGCATCAGAGGCTATTCGTCCCTTCACCACTACACTGAGGGCGATGAAGGGTGTGTGCATGTGTGTGTGTGCACGCGCACGCACACAGGGTGTTGTAGGCCTATGCTTTCTCAAGTCCTCCCCAGAGCCCCAGCTCCAGCCATGCAGCCCCAGGCTTCATGTTCTCTCCTCGCTGCATCTAACACGCTCCATGAGGGAGGGCAAAGGCACATGAGCAGCAGTCACTGGCAATTCAGAGACAGCCACGTTCTCAGCAATTCTTAAGAAGGATTTTATCCAGGAAAGCATGAAAAATGAAGAAGCAATATTTTAAGACAATTTTGTGAAAATACAAATGCCTGTTCCTTTTTAATGTGTATGCACCATGGCATTTACTCAAGGTAGACTTTCAAGGAAAAGTAACAAGCCTAAAATTCTCTTGTTATATGTTTGATATTCATACACCATTCATATTCTGTGAGTATTTTAGTCTTAAGATAGTTCCAATTGTGTCATGAAGAAAAATTAGTAGACTCACTGAGGGAAGAAATCACACTTATTAAATTATTTCTTAGGAGTCTTGGAAGCACTTTATACATATTGTTGTTGTTGTTACATTGTTATGAAAATAGGGGAGGCGGCTAGTTTGCATTGGCTTCAGTAATAAGAATGACAGTCCTGAAGAGTGTCACAAAAATAATACGTCCATGTTAAATACTTAAAGTCATGTTCTCCCAGTGCCAAAAATATTTAGTGCAGTGAGAGCATCTCTAAGGCAGAGACAGATGAGCCAGGAGTACATCCTGCATACATGCAACACGTTAGAAGGAAGTCACACATTTATTCTTATGAGTCACTGCTTTTGCTCTAGAAGGTTCCCTTGGGTAGGGAAGGAAATAAGGTGAGATGAGCCCAGGTGGCAGGTGCTGAATGGAAGGGGATTGAACACAGTGACTGCCACAGGTACCTTCCTAGGACTTCAGCTCCAGAGAACTTCAAGGCCAACTCTGAGGATACCCTCATCCAAAAACACCCTCAGGACACACCCAGAATAATGTTTGGCCAACTCTCCAGGCGCAGCCATGGCCCAGTCAAACTGACACATAAAAGTAATCATCACATGCCCCTTTTCTGAAAAGCCTCTCATTGGGAAGGAAGTGCACACATCAAGAGTGAATGGTGGGTAAAGTCAGCCCCTTTTCAAGCACATGTAGGAGCAGCTGCCCACTGTGGTGTGTCACTTCCCATGGCACGAATGAGACGGGCCTCCTGCTCTTCATGTCAGACTATGTGGAGCCACTCAGTGTGGGCAGTTGCCTCTTGCTAACAGCAGGAGCGAGGGCCCTGCCTAGAAGGCTCTGAGCCAACCCATACACTCCATGGCGTGGTGTATGCGGCAGACCCCTGGGCCCTGACCTGCTCTGGGGACAATCCTCACATTGGGCTGATCTCCCTCTCTTCCCCAACCCTCCACTCCCACATGGCCTTCTCTGTTTCTGAGTTGAAATGCTGCTGAAGAAAATGAAAGAATTGGGTTGGCTGGACCTCATCAATTCATGTTGTCTGCCCTCTGCCAGATATTCACTCTTACCTGGTGTGCTTTATTTCATTCCTTAGCAATTGACATCTACTGTCAATTATAGCATTATAGATGCTAAGATATCATCATATAGATGCTAAGATATGCAGATACTCATTTAATAAATATTTTTGAGCATCTACTACTTGCCAGACATTGTGATCTGCTAAAGGCACAATAAGGGTGCAGAAAAAACAGAGGCCGTCTCTGCTCTCAGGGAACATACAATCTGGTAAACTCCACAAGGCCACCGTTTGAAACCTGGGCAAATAGCTCAGTCCTCTGTTTGTGCAGGTGATCTTAATAACAACCCAGGGTCCACCACCTGGGCTAGAAGTTCCCAAGTTTGTTTTTCCAGCCCTGAGCTCCCTCTGGGCAGCTGAAGGAGAAGTTGACAGGCTCTCTGACCACCACTTCCCCATACAGCCCCCGCTTCTCCGAATCCTCCCCCTCTGACTGCTCCCTCCTGCATTTCCTCCTGATATTTCATCTCATCCACCCCATGCCCAGTCCAGGAACCCGGGCATCCTTCTCTGCTCGGGGAGACCTCTCATTCTGCACCCAAGGTCACCGAGTCCCGATTAATCTTCCTCCTAAATAACCATCTCCTTCTGGTCCATGTTCAACACCACTGCCTCTGACCCCTAATTCATCTGCCTATCCCTGCTTTCAACACTTTCCCCCTCTGATGTAGCCTTTGTATCATGGCCAGAAAACAATTCTAAATGTTTGATCATGTCCTACTCCTGATCCAAGTTTTTAAATGCTTTTTCACACGCTAGAGCAGAGTTTTAAACTTTCGTTTGGAGGAATTCCACCTCCCCCACCTGCCCCACTTCAAAATGTGATGTGAAGAACTAAAACAAAAGGAGCTATTAAACGATGAAAAGATATGGAGGGAAATTAGCTGCATATTACTCAGTGAAAGGAGCCAACCTGAAAAAGCCACATATTGTATGATTCCAACTATATGACATTTTGCAAAATGCAAAACTATGGAGACAGTAAAAGAATCCATGGTTGCCAGGGGTTACGAGGAAGGGAGAGATGAATAGGCAGAGCACAGAGGATTTGGGGGCAGTGAAACTACTTGGTGTGATACAATGGTCGATACGTGCTGAGTACATTTACCCAAACACATAGAGTGTAAAACACCAAGAGTTTTCATATACCTAACGTAACCTATAGTGTTCGGGAGACAGTAATGTATCAATGTAAAATTGTAACCCAGGTACAGCTCTGGTGCGCGACGTCCAAAGTGGGGGAAGCTGTGTATACATGGGGGAAGGAGGACTTTCTGTACTTTTTGTTCAGTTTTGCTATGAACTGAAAACCACTCTAAAAAATAGTCCTTTGTTACTTTTTACATTTAAAAATGTATATTTACATTTATAAAAGAGCTACTTTGATGCACGGCAGAGTGTGGTGAGAGGTGTAGCCCTGTTGCTTATCCTCCAAGCTTTCCCTGTGACCTTGGGACCTTAGGACTTGGAGGAACACCAGAGACCTAGAAGACAAGAGCTGACTGCCTCAGCGGGGCAAGCGAGGGCTCCCCGATCAGGCCTAGCTCTCCCTCCAGGCTCATCTCCTAAGGTCCCCAAGCACCTTGCGCTCCAGTGTTCTGCACACACACCAGTGTTTCCCCAGGTGCCTCCTGCTCTGTGGGGTCTCCCTCCGGGCCATTGCTTGTATTGCTCACTCTATCTTGAATTCTTCACCCCCTTTTCCCACCTCCTTCTCTGCCTGATGACTCCCTTCAAGTCTCGACTGTGCAGCGCCTGCCCTGTGAAGCTGTCCCAAATTCCCCAAAAGCCTTTCCTTGTGCTTGGTTTGTCCTGGACTCTCCACTACAGTGTTGTCAAACACAACGTCCGTTTCTGTGTGTATGACTCCTGCTGCACTGGGAGCCATCTGAGAGCAAGGTCCTTGCCGCTGTCATCTGGGTGTCCCCTATAACCACCACAATGCCTGGGTCCTAAATGTTTGCTCAGAATGAATGATTCTTCCTCTCTGAGAAGAGGATCTCACCTCCCACTAGACTGAGATGATTTTCGGTCACTCTTTGATGGATTTACTCTTTTTCCATCAGTTTCTTTGCCTTTGAGTCTTAATAGCAGTTGCCAGTGTATTTATAAATCAGGCCAGTCACAGCAACCCACAGGTGGGTTTGGCCACTTAATTTTTTTTCCCGATTTCTCTCATTGGCAGAGCTGTGTTCCTTCAGGAGTATTTTCAGTTCATCCTCAAGTTAAGTCCCCTGCTTGCTGTCAATTACACATGGTTTTAGTTTACCAAACGAAAGCTTGGCAGGGCAAGAAGTTCCCAGCCAGTCCTCTGGGAGAGAAGAAAGTCAGAATTGTTAGCTTTAATTATGGCTTTTCAAGTATTTAAATAAAGGACATTTACAGTTCTGGGATTGCTTGGAACATTTAATACTTAGTTTCCAAAACTTCAGCTGAACACGGGCTGTTTGCTGACAGCCCAAGCCCACAGCAGTAAACCCAGCTCCCCCTCAATTTGACAGGTGGGGTCTGCAGACCCTGACAAATTATCTAAGGCAGGTGCATTATTCCTTTCTCTTGATTTTTTTGTCTCCTCTCGCTTACAGAGGTAGATCAGAAAATTTCTTAAAGAATGCTTATTCAAGCCGTCAAGCTTCGTTACCTGTTTTGAATGAAGCCAGTCAACCCTTAAACTTCCCTGTTTCCTCCTATTTTTCACGCGGTGCCTTATCACAAGTGTTCAGACTCTCAGAGAAGCTTGAAGCTCAAATCAGGGCTTCTGCCCCTGAATCGTCTGTTCCAAAGTCCACCCCTACAGCTCAAACACATGGGGTTTCTAACAAACTGCTGTCTGCCTTCTGGAGACTCATTTACATGAGGCACATCAGAGATACCTAAGATTTTTTATGGTCTTAAGGGCTTTCGGTTGAATTTTTTATGTACTAAAAAAAAATTTTATTTATTTGTTTTTAGAGAGAGAGGAAAGGAGGTAGAAAGAGAGGGAGAGAAACATTGATGTGTGAGAAATACATCGACTGGTTACTTCTTATGCACCCCCAACTGGGGAGCTGGCCTGCAACCCAGGCATGTGCCTTGACTGGGAATTGAACCAGTGACCTTTCAGTTTGCAGGCTGGCCCACCACTGAGCCACACCAGCCAGGGCAGAATTTTTTATGTCCTTTTGACTAAATAATTCTCTGCTGTAGCTTCTGACTGTATGAGATAACTGGTCAATGATTTTTTGCCATATGTCTTAATTTATATTTTCTTAAATTATTATATTATATTATAAGAATTATTAATTCTTATAAAACTAAGGTTAGACTATCCCTGATAGTGATTCTCCGTTAAAATAGACGTGGGCAGTAACAACATTAGAGCTCTAAATCAAGTCAAGTGAAGTCCCTTAGACTTACGGTGAACAAAGACCACCCTGACCTCCCAAATCAGGTCATTAGGAAGAATCAGGGAAACTTAGACTCAACAACCTTAATATCTTTGAAATACAGTGGAAGGAGGCAGAATTAGCTGCCACTATCTTTTTTCATTCATTGTCATCCTTTCCCTGGTCTCCATACTTCCATTCAATAGGAGTCAAGAAACCCTCCTCCCAAATATATATATATCACCTTGTTCCACTTTAGGAACAATTCAAGGTAGACTGTGAAAGTATATAAAAATCTAAAATACAAAACAACATAGAAAAGTAAGTGAAGAATTTAGGCGAAGGGAAAATAAGGACAGAAAAAGTGAGGATGAGGCTGCAGGAAAGGCAAGCGCACAAACGGGGGCCACGAGGTCCCTCACATTCGCTGCAGGGAAGTACCACGTGAGTCTTCCTCTCGAGTGTGCTTTCTCATCTGATTTCTTTCTGTCTGATGGGCCCCCAGAAGGCATCATGGACATAGTGGCTCCTTGAGTGAGAGAGAGGCGGGGCTACATTGGGCAGGAAAGGATCAGAAGCAGAAATGGGCAATGCTGGTCACGAAGTCCTTCTTGTCTTAGACCTGCACCCCAGTCACTCCCTGGTATGCTCCCCAATATCCCACCTCCAGGCCCACCCCACATGATATGCCGAGTACTTACCAAGACCCAAGCAAGAAACTCTGAGTCCTGATTTTCCAAGATTCCTGGAATAAAAATAAAGCAACATGTGGTCACTGTTTCGAACTCAGGTGATGCTGTATACATTTAACCATGAATATTAGTCTCACTTGGATGACATTGTGCCTGCCTGGAGTCGTGGGGGAGGCCGAGCCCCAGATGCGGGCTGTGTGGCCTTGGGGAGGTTCTCATTCATCTCCACTCGGCCCCTAGGGAGCTTAGACTGTGCTGTGTTCAGCACAGGAACAGGCATCCCCACCAAACACAGGTTTTCAGCCCTGAATGATAGTTTTTATTAATTTATTTACCAATTGACTTTCTCATTCTAGAATGTGGGTTCCTTGATGACAAGATCTATGTCTTACTCATCAGCCAGTCGTTTGTTTATAATGAAATAATCGTTGTTTATTCATTCTTCCTTGGCAGAGCCTGATGCCCAGTGGACCCTGAATATACATTTGTTGGCTGAGTAGCTGACGAATTGACTTCTAAAACCAAGTATTACTACTAATGGGTGAAGATTATTAAAAGAACAAATACAAAATCCTTTAGGCTATTTAAATGAAGTTATATTTCTTTAAAAATAAAATGTTGCACAAAATTGATTACAAAAAGGTCGGATAGTTATTTTTAAACGATTCCTTTTTCCCTCATCAGCACCGTTGCTTTTCAACCCTGAAAACGTATCAGGGAAAGGAAACGCACAGGGAGAGAGCCAGGCACTCTGGCCTTTATTATAAGGTATTTGTCCATGGAAACCCCAACCCAATCCATCTTCCTGTCATCCGCCTAACTGCCGTCAGAGAAGAAATCGAATTCTCGGAGAGAAGATGCCTCATAGAATTTCGTAGGGAGGTGAAGCTTAAATAATTGAAACACAGGAGAAAATTGCATCCCTTTTTTTTTCTTTTTGTTTAAATTTCCTTTTCCAGTCACAGTTTACAATCAATATTATTTTGTATTTGTTGCAGGTATACAGCATAGTGTTTAGACAATTATATATTTTACAAAGTGATCCCCCTGATATTTCAAGTACTCACATCCTGTAGTTTATAATCAGATGCTCTTTCGAGAACACAAGTTCCCCGCCCCCGCCCAAACAAAACAGCACACACTTTTCCAGCTACAGCACAGCTCAGCTCCTCCAGGTCCTCCCTAGATCTTCCGCAGTGTAGCTTCTTCGGAGTTAGTAATTAGTGCTCTTGCTTTTGTATCGATTTCTTCCCTTTACTTATTATTCTTGTTTATAGAATCACCCAAGCAACACATTTAATTTCATAACATAGTCCACAGTGCATCACATTGCAAAGACCTGAAAACTCAGGTTTCTATCCTATTGTCACAACTAGCCAGGTAACCTTGGAGAAGTCACTTCCTTCCTGCAGGGGTCAATTTCTTCATTCGTAGGATGGGATATTAATGGCTGGGCCATTCATCCAGAATCTGGGGTGGGGACATGGTAATGTATGCTACAGTGTTACCCAGTAAACAAAGGCAAGGCATACTTACTTTTGATGTTTCTGTCTCTGCTCACCCTCTCACAGACATAGTGCTAAGTTTTCCCACATGAACTGGATATGTCTTTGTGGAAGGAAACTCTCGTATAAAAGTGGGTGTGAAGAATATTTTGAATTATTGTACTAAAAGAAAAGTAACAGGACCTCTCCCATGAAAATACTTTGCATGAGAAATTGTTCATTTATTTATTCATTTTAATTTTTTGAATTATAATTGTATGTAAAAAAATTGTTCCTTTAGTCCTGGCTGGGTGGATCAGTTGGTTGGAACATCATCGAATGCACCAGAAGGTTGTGTGTTCAATCCCTCATCAGGGGGCAACAGGAAGCAGGCCATTCACGTTTCTCTCTTACATCAATGTTTCTTTTCTCTCTCCCTCTTTCTTCCTCTCTCTCTCAAATCAATAAACATATCCTCAGATAAGGATTTAAAAAAATTGTCCTTTTAGTAGTTTCTTACAAAACTACAGGGTATGCAACTAGAAGATCTTTCTTTTAGTCTAAAAGTCTACCAATTTTAAGGATAGGCATTAAGAGCAAAGCTATATAGTGGGGAGAATAAAAGAAAAAGACTATGCCAAAACAAACAAACTAAAACATATATGTGTGTGTATGTGTGTGTGAGTAAGAGTCTTCCAGGAGGAGTTTTCAATATTGATGAGTCAGCAAAGATCTATGGAGAGATGACCACATTCCAGACAATGCCCAGGTCATGGGGATATAGAGAGGAACAAGGCACAGGGTCTTTGGGAGTACATGGGAAGGGGGCTGCTATCTCAGGCTTATATTTACATAGCTATATATATGCATATCATGGGGAAAAATCTAGGTAAAAAATTTCCTGTCAGTTTATAAAGTACCTAGGAATAAACCTAAACAAGGAGATAAAAGACCTATATTTAGAAAACTAAACAACATTGAAGAAATTAAATAAAACACAAATAAATTGAGGCATATACCATGTTCATGGATTAGAAGAATTAACATCATCAAAATATCCATACCACCCAAAGGGATTTATACATTCAATGCAATCCCTGTTAAAATACCAATGACATATTTCACAGATATAGAATAAACATTTCAAAAATCTATATGGAACCATAAATGACCCTAACTAGCCTCAGCAATTTGGAGAAAGAAGAACAAAGTAGGAGGGATCACAATACCTTACATCAAACTATATTACAAGGCCACAGTAATCAAAACAGCATGTTACTGGCATAAGAACAGACACATAGATCAATGGAACAGAACAGAGAGCCCAGAAATAAACTCAGGTCTCTAGGGTCAATTAATATTTGACAAAAGGGGCAGGAGGATAAAATGAAGTAAAAATAGCCTCTTCAACAAATGGTCTTTGGAGATGTGGACAGCTATATGCAAAAAAAAAAAAAAAAGAAAAAGAAAAAAGAAACTCAACCACCAATTTATACCATACACAAAAATAAACTCAAGTTGGATAAAAGACTTAAATATAAATTGTGACACCATTAAAGTCTTAGAGGAGAACATAGGCAGGAAAGCCTCAGATATTGCACACAGCAATATTTTCACCAATATGTCCCCTAGAGCAAGGGATATAAAGGAAAGAATAAACAAATGAACTTCATCAAAATAAAAAGCTTCTGCATGGCTAAAGAAAACATCAGCAAAATGGAAATGGAACCAACCATACGGGTAAATATATTTGCCAATGATAGCTAGGACAAGGGTTTGATCTCCAAAATATATAAAGAACTCACACAACTCCACACCTGGAAGATAAAGTATCCAATTAAAAAATGGGCAAAGGAC